>LTAE01003646.1:0-36334 GCA_001647135.1 Pontederia paniculata
CTTAAGGTCACATAGTTTCTCAAGGTACAGAACTAAAAGAGAAGATATATTTGTTCTTAGAAGTTTCTAAGGATATCTTATAAAGAATATTTACATGCATTTAAGTTTTTGAAATCTATTTTCATATAAGATTAATTGTACTTAAATAAATTCTGTTTCCCAATTGTTAGGTGTTTTACATTCTATGTCATTAAAGTTGTTTATGTTGGAAACTGAAACATATCTCATGGCATAGAGTACATAGTGATGAAGTAATATGCTTTTGAATACTTGGGTTGGGTACTTATATGGGTTCGAACTACTTTATTACAATTATGATATATGATTGATATGATATGGTGAGGTATTTGCATCTTACAGAAGCATGCATTTGTATTACCCCTATCAGGTTAATATGTTTACCCTATATATTGCAATACTTATAGGGCTGATATGATAAATTTCCGGAAGGATGACTCAAGCTTGTTTGGACCTAAATGTCATATGAACCTAAGTGCTACATTGTAATCAATGGGAGTCAACGCTTGAGTTCGTAGGGGTCACCTCTAGAATCCATCAACCACAACCCGGCAGAGTTGACATGATATCCAGGAAGGGATGATACCCCCGACCAGTTGGTGATATGACATGTACATGCATCCATATTTTTATATACCTCCATGTGGCAAGCACGATTTTATTATGTTATTGTAATAGGATGATATTGATTATGCATATGATAAGGTGCTAGTACTTATGTGCTATCAGGGTATGATACACTTAATATTATTTTATCCAAATTGAATATGTGATAACACATGAGTTATGAGTTTTCAACTTATTGAGATGTGGTTTGCTCATATTATGTTTTCATATTTTTTTCAGATCAGTAGACCAGTTCTGAAGTTGTGCTTGGCGATCCTATGTCGGGATTATAAGCACTTTTGGACATGAGGTATAGATGAGACTTGTCTCCTATGTTTCTTTTAGAAGAACTTGAGAGTCGTTTTGTATGTGTAATATAAAATAAAAGAGTTTGTTGTAATATTTGAAACTAGACTTGTCTGTTAAAAAGTAAATAGTGCACTGGTTCCGAATGATCAATAAAAAACTTGCATGATTTGACCATTTTCTATTATAATACTCTTGAATTAATAGTATGTTTCCGCAGTTTTACTTGATCGTCCATGATATGTTACGATCTGCTAATTTTTTATTGATCATTCAGAGTCAGTGTTGCACTATTTACTTTTTAATAGACAAGTCTAGTTTCAATTATTACAACAAACTCTTTTCTTTTATATTTTATTTAGGTTTAAACTGGGATCGTGACAGTCATATGGTAAGTAGTTAGCACAACATTTATGGATTGTCTCAACAAGTGTTGTTTTGGTTATCCTTTATTCTCATGTGCTATTGATCTCTACTAATTTTGAAGTACAACAAAGGCAAATTATCTATAAATAGACTACAACCTAAATAAAATAAAATATGTGGTTGAAACTTCTTAAATGTTATTTGTTTCTTTCAAGTCTTCAACTCTTCAAAAAATTAGAAAATTCCTTATGTTAAACGTTTCCGCAAGGTTTAAACTGGGGTCATGACAGTCATATGGTAAGTAGTTAGCACAACATTTATGGATTGTCTCAACAAGTGTTGTTTTGGTTATCCTTTATTCTCATGTGCTATTGATCTCTACTAATTTTGAAGTACAACAAAGGCAAATTATCTATAAATAGACTACAACCTAAATAAAATAAAATATGTGGTTGAAACTTCTTAAATGTTATTTGTTTCTTTCAAGTCTTCAACTCTTCAAAAAAAAAAATTAGAAAATTCCTTATGTTATATTCTTTTAGCTATATTTTCAAAGGTTTTAAAATTAAATTAATCAAAAATTTATTTGAGACATTACGAGCAAATGACAAAAACTCAACTTTTTTATTTTGCATCATGATTAGTCTGAATTATAAATTCCTAGCATAAATACTATGTATATGTAAAAAGATCATGCATTTACATTTTATTGAACGAGATGATATATTTTTTTCTACAAAAATGATATGACATTCTCTACATGGATTATATGGTATACTAAAGAATGATATAATTAACTGTGAGATGACATGTTGCATATATGATCGTACAAATGTATGAAATATTATATGGTATGTTATAAACACATGATATATTAAAGACAACATCTATTTAATTTATTATATGGTACAATACATATGATAATTGATATGATATATATTTATTTTTTTTAAATATGTAAATAATAAATAAAATATGAATTATTTGCTCACTGAGTTGTTGTGGTTTGTTCATAATATGATTTTTAATATTTACATATTAGTATATCATGTTATAATTGTACTTGGTGATCTTTTGTAAAGATTAAAACACTTTTGAGCGAGGCATGAATGATATATTATATTTAATAATATGTATAAATATAAACATAAGATAATATGAATTTACTCTAAGATTAATATAAATTATTTATGTTTGTGATCACCTTTATAACAATATCGATTTGAGACATCAAATGAATTAAAATACTCTTTTGAAATATTATATTTAATTGACTATAATAGATCACGGATCACGAATGAAATCAAGATTTGAATCGTGATCAAATTATTGATAATTTTATATTTATCCTGAAATCACGTGACTATACCAAAACTAGCATTAAACCCATGGAAGCCTTCATGACAGCATACATTAATATATGCTATGCTATGAACATTTTGCTATCAATGAAATAAATAAAATTGTTAGCTAAGTATCTTTCATTGGATTGGGTTTTCCAGAAAGAGAAAGTTACTTGGCCTATGTGGAAAGTATATATCACATCACGATTATTAAAAGATAATATAGAAATTAGTTTTTTTTTTGTTTTTAAGAAGGAAAGTTAAAATGCTAGTTAATTTTTTCTAATATGAAAAATGAAATGTTATCAAGAAACAAAAAATTAATTTTTGTTTATTTTTTCTCTAAAATAAATATAATTTAATATAGAAAAAAGGGTGCAATTGTAACACTCACCGTCCATTCAAAAAAAAAATTATTCGCTTCTTACAATCTTTTTCCTTCAGGCAAGGTCCTCGTTGAGAGATGTTGACTTTAGCACCTTTATAAGATCCCAACTCATTCAAAGAATTAGTCGCTTAGGACTAAAGACCTACACAAATTTAAAGCACATCTTAAAAAATAAAAAGAGCAATCACTTATAAATTTATGATCATCTTTATATTTTATTTATATGAGATTAATTTTTATTCTCTTTTCTTGAATCTTTACAACAACTGACCACTTTTTTTATTCTAAGTTGCAAATGGAGTCAACAATGATCAATGACAACCTATCGAAGCCATGGTGCCACATTTGATGCATATATGCACAAGAACTTTTAGCATATGGAATTCATTTCGAACATGCGAGATACACAGACTTCTTCTTGGCATGCCCGAATAGATACACATTGGAAATACACCAAAATTATGAACACATTGAAAAGTCAGAGGACCTTTGCACAAGGAATTTGAGTTGGTATGGAGTGAACACACAATCAATTAGGACCACAAGCTGGCATTTGCATCCTTGCCGACCGCCCCCTCCTTCTATTGTCAATCACATTTGCTTTTGAGCATAGTCCAAGCTTTCATGGCACATGGCTTGGGAATTAGGAGATGCTTCCTGCTCACATTTCGTCACCTATCTATAAAACCCTATATAGTAGAAGTAAGTCTTACATTTTTATTGAGAAAAAAAAGTAAGTACATGAGAGTTTAACACAGAAATAGACTGAATCTCAACTAATTCATCTCAGAAACATTGTTTTTAAAGAATGTATTTTTTTATTCAATCACGTAAAATTATTAATACTTAAATAGTCCATCAAAGGTGTAGAACATTAAAGATAAGTCAAAGCTAGATCTTTGGATCATTATTTCCGCTAATCAATGGAATCAACTTTATTGGTAAATAAAAAAAGAAAGGAAAACTTTTTTAAAAAAGGCACTCGCGTTAAATGTTGCCTATTATTGCAACAAAGAAAAAGATCGAAGGTTAAAATTTCGAGTCACATAACTTGAGATTTAAACATTGTGCGTCAAACATTACATTACTTAGTACAAATAAATATAATTTGATCAAAAATTTAGATTCCATTGTGAAATCCACCCTCAAGATGCGAAAAAGTGGATTCTTTTTTTCCACCTGATCTCACTTTCCAAGCTGTTTGGTCTAGTTAATTAGTAATAATTGGACATGCATATACCCCCACTCCCAACCCAAAAAAAGATAAATAAAATAATAAACGAAAAATAAAGAATGAAATTAATTATCCTCACATGCTTTTGGCGACCATTTTCTTCTATGAATTAATTAGAGGAAAATTATAGGAATCTATCAATCATGTTGAGGGCCTTAAAAGTGCCCCACTAGATATGCTTAGACTCCTTCCATAATAATAATTTGAGGGATATTTATTAGTTCGGTGCTCGACAAACTTTTTGTTGCCGAATTTCTTATTAAATCAACCAAATCATTGGATGACAAGCAGTAGGTTTAGATCCATAAATGGTTCACGTCGATAATTTCAGTTTCCCAAATTAATGTCGAATTCAATCACATGAAAAAGTTGAATTTTCAGGATATTACCAAGAAGATTAAATGTACACTTTTTTCTTTTATATATATATATATATATTATATATATTAAAATTAGGTTGAGGGCAAGATGACACGCATATATATATATAATTTTGTCCTCGACCTAATTTTAATATATATATATATATATGCCGTCATCTTGCCCTCGATATATATATATTTAAAATTAGGTCGAGGGCAAGATGACGGCGCTCCTCCTCCACCATTTTATTCTCCGAGGAGTATGGATACCATATGATTTAAGAAAAAAACATATTTTAAAAAATAATATTGCATTTTTTATGAGTTAAAATATAATTACACAAATTAGAAGAGTTCTTCAATTCAAATTTTTTAAATATAAAATATTCTTGTTAAAAATTTTATTCGTCATAATTAAATGTTTGATTTAAAATGATATAAATTAATTAAGGATTAATAACTCAGCGAACAACTAAAAAAAATAGATATTTTTTTAAATTCTTTTCGTGTCAAAACATTTTTACTTCTTTTTTATTTTTGAATAATAATGTTAAATAAGACGTAGGTACTATCAAAAAGGTCAACTTAAAGTATTAATTAATTACTTAAAGAAAACGAAAATAAAAAAGAAACAGCGTAAATATAGGGATTTGGGTTTTTAGTGGTACCTGCTGCTGTGACAAGCCGTAATAATAAAAAGCTGCACCAGATCCCGTCCCTCTTTTACCTCCGCCACTTCGACGGCAGTAACCCGAGTCTAATCGGAGGAAAAAGGTACCTCTTTCAACCTTGGATCACATACATTTTTGGTAGATTTCTACTTCTGTCGTCAAAGAGATCGATTTGGTGGTGATTACGAACTTTTTACCAATCATTTTGCACCACTTTAATTTTCTTGCGTGTTTATTTTTTTGGGTCTCCCGATTTGTTTATTGCTGGATTCTGTGATTTGATTAGGGTTTGCTTCAATCACACTTAAAGTTATCTCTTTGATCAGCTCTGTGGTCGCTGTATCCAACAGATTTGGTGGTAAAAGAATCCTAGGATTTTTCCTCTACGTAACTCTCGTTTTTTGTTTTCAATTTTCTCCGTGTTGAATGATTGAGTTCTTATATGTTAACAAAGATATAGTCTTTTGGTATGGCAAAAGTTTGGATCTTGAGATCGTTTTACTGCACAAAGATGCGGTTTTTACAGTACGGG
Organism: Pontederia paniculata; assembly: GCA_001647135.1. NCBI lineage: Eukaryota > Viridiplantae > Streptophyta > Magnoliopsida > Commelinales > Pontederiaceae > Pontederia > Pontederia paniculata. The sequence goes on from LTAE01003646.1 coordinate 5,827, forward strand.
AGTTTGGAGCTCTGAACGCTTCCAGGTACCAAAGCAGCAATTTTTACAATTTTACTTTTCTCTGTCGGACTTCGTTGGAATTTTCTGCGCTCAGTTGGGCGTCTCTGTCTAAAATTGGGGACTTCTTTATTATATGTGCCCGAGGTTGCTGTGGTTATCATATAAAAGCGCGTCAAAAATAGTTATTCTTTTTGTGCCATTCTTTACTGCCGACAATTCACTGTAAAAACAGGAACACCTTTTTTTTACAGTTCCTTCATTATTTGTTTTCCTTTAAAATTTTGTAATCAGGGGAGTATTTGACAACAAGTCTGACTGGATATTGCTGCATTATTAGGTCATATATTTGGAACTTTAAGGCTAATCTGATTAGTTGACCGATGGAATGCTTCATAGTTGGATTCATGCTTTCTTACATCCAAATTAGATCGCAACTTTAACTGAAACGAGGCACCTTTGATGCTCATAATGATTGTAATCTGTAATTTTTTATCTCAAGTCATCGACTAGAAAGTTGGATGTTATTTGGAAAATGTGAGGGGTGGTAAAATACCACGTTTGGCAGCTCTCCTATTTCTTTCTTTAATGTTTTGGTAGCCCGTTGATGCTTGAAAACGTGTTGAGTGGCCCAACTCACCTGTTAAATCCAGCAACCTTTTGGTGGTTTTTTTTGGGAGGGGGGTAGATCTCACTTGATTTTGGGTATTTAAGCAGGGAAGGGAACCATCTTCTTTGTTGTAGCTGAAGCCTTCTCTCTCTCCCCTTTCCTCCCTCTCACTCTCTCTCCCTCCATTGAGATTCTTGTATTCTTGTTTGTCTTCTCTGTTCTTCTGGTTGAGGTTAGACTGAAGCAGTTTGCAAGGTAATTCTTCATGTTGTAAAATCTCTTAAAGCTTGTTCCAATGATCTGATTTAGGTGATCTGATCTGAAACTTTGCAATTCTGTCCCAGTGTCTTTGTCCATTTAGGGATCTGACGACATTACTAGCTTTTTTAGATATTTTCCTTTCTTTCCCTTTTTATTTTTTTGGATCTTTTCTATTAGAATAACGTTACATGGTATGAGACATTTATTTTTCTGAGAAGAGTTACGAGACATTTATTTAAACCGTTCTTCATTATTTTAGATATGCTTCTCTCAATTCACTGTCCTTGTCAAGTTTCAATATGTCGGATGTGTTTCTGGATCTTATTTTTGCCTGTTGTTCCGTCTCATGAAACGCCTTGGGGCAGATTGTACTCTAATGCAGTAGTTGCTTCAAGATCAGATAATTTTCTAACTTGTTTTCTCTTATCTTTTAATTTCCTCCTGTCCAAAGCACTTGCTGATCTTATAGTCAGGAGCTCTAAGTTCTGTAGATGATTTTACTGTTACTTCCACTTTTTCTTCTTGATCTTCTTTACTTTTTTATTTCCGTATGCAGTATCTCTTTCTTCTTGTTCCCCTCTCCGACTATGATCACTTTAATGAAGTCTCCTAAAGAACAAATGTGTGCAAGTTTGGTTGACCTTTTTTTTTACCTTGAGTTCTAGATCTTTTCATTAGTGTACTGAATTGCTTATAATTTTATTCGTCCATTCACCATATGAATGAACTATTTGTTAACGTGAACTAATCCATACAAGAAAGTGAATATATTGTCGTTTTTCGGACTTTTATTCATCATGGAGAAATCTTTGACCCATTATAGAAAGGAGAAAGATCTCATTTTTTGCACAACCTTGTTTTCTGATGCCAATGTTTCATATCATATGTTTGTCAGTTTCTCAACTATCTTATATTACTTGATAGGTCAAAGTAGAACTAGAAGATATGGTGAAGATCTGCTGTATCGGGGCAGGCTATGTTGGCGGCCCAACCATGGCCGTCATTGCCCTCAAAAGCCCAGACATTGAGGTGGTAGTTGTTGATATCTCTGTCAGCCGTATCAATGCATGGAATAGTGATCAACTTCCAATTTATGAGCCAGGACTTGACGATGTGGTCAAGCAGTGTCGTGGAAGAAACCTCTTCTTCAGCACTGATGTCGAAAAGCATGTCGCTGAGGCTGACATCATATTTGTCTCTGTCAACACTCCAACTAAAACTCGTGGCCTTGGAGCAGGAAAGGCTGCTGATCTGACCTACTGGGAAAGTGCGGCTCGGATGATTGCGGATGTTTCCAAGTCTGACAAGATCGTAGTTGAGAAATCTACTGTCCCTGTTAAGACAGCAGAAGCAATTGAGAAGATTTTGACCCACAACAGCAAAGGAATCAACTACCAGATTCTTTCAAACCCAGAGTTCCTTGCTGAGGGCACAGCAATCCAGGATCTTTTCAAACCTGACCGAGTTCTCATTGGTGGTCGGGAGACCCCAGAGGGTCGTAAAGCAGTTCAAGCACTGAAAGATGTTTATGCCCACTGGGTGCCCGAGGATCGCATTATTACGACCAACTTATGGTCTGCAGAGCTATCTAAGCTGGCAGCCAATGCTTTCTTGGCACAAAGGATCTCCTCAGTCAATGCCATATCTGCATTGTGTGAGGCTACTGGTGCTGATGTGTCTGAGGTAGCCTATGCTGTGGGGAAGGATTCTAGGATCGGCCCCAAATTCTTGAATGCTAGTGTTGGATTTGGAGGGTCTTGTTTCCAGAAAGATATTCTTAATTTGGTTTATATATGCGAGTGCAATGGTCTCCCAGAGGTTGCAAACTACTGGAAGCAGGTCATCAAGATCAATGACTACCAGAAGGCTCGCTTTGTGAACCGAGTTGTTTCCTCCATGTTCAACACAGTACAAGGTAAGAAGATTGCTGTACTCGGATTTGCTTTCAAGAAGGACACTGGTGACACTAGGGAGACCCCTGCTATTGATGTTTGCAAGGGACTCTTGGGGGATAAGGCCAGAATCAGCATTTATGATCCTCAGGTGACTGAGGATCAGATTCAGCGCGACCTTGCGATGAACAAGTTTGATTGGGATCACCCACTTCACCTGCAACCTATGAGCCCAACATCTGTGAAGCAGGTGAGTGTAACATGGGATGCATATGAAGCTACCAAGGATGCACATGGAATCTGCATCTTAACCGAGTGGGATGAGTTCAAGAGCCTGGACTATGAGAAGATATATGAGAATATGCAGAAGCCTGCTTACATCTTTGATGGGCGCAACGTGGTGGATCCTGAGAAACTAAGGGCCATTGGTTTCATCGTATACTCAATCGGTAAGCCTCTGGATGCATGGCTTAAAGATATGCCTGCCATAGCCTAATGTATTTCTGCAACTGAGATGGTTTCTGAGACGAGTGGAATTTGGGGGCGCACAATGCTGTGGAGACATTCTGATTATTCTTTATAATTAATGTTTCACAATCGATACTTCTCTTCTTTCTGGTTGATTGTACCTCATTTATGATTAGCTAGGTTTTCGTCATCATATTGTGTATTTTTGGTTCTTAGTTTTTGTACTTTGTATGGCTATATTCTGGTTTCTTGAAGAATGAAACTCATATCAGATCATGGTGTCTTCGTTCCTTATTGTTGCTATCTGACTTCTGCTGAATATTGTCTCAAGTTGGGCTTCTTCCAAGTTCTTTGTGCAGATTGTTATATATGATTTAGATGTGATGAGTTACTTCCAGCGCAGAATGCACCTTTCTGAATATGATATCAAACTTTCCACATATGAAGACAGCAAAACATGCATAAGATTCAGTGTAGTTCTATGGTGCATGCTGCATCATTCTTGTACCATGCAAAAACCTTCAGTGTCAGAACTTGCTTGGGCAATCCTTTGTTATCTTACAACATCAAAACTGGCATGAAATTCATACCATCGGCTAAGCTTTGAGTATAGCTCAGTTCCATCATACTGTTCATGCACGGGCTTCCAAAATGCAAAGCAAAATAAACCTGTCTTGGAAATCATTGAGCTCACATGATTTAGGAGCATCTGCATTTTCTTCTGTTGAGAATGATGTAACAAGAACAAAAAGACAGATGTATGCTGGTGCTCCCTAACTGCTACAAGTACATAATCCACCATAATCTAGTCTAGCAAAGAGGATGACCACAAAATTAAGATTTGGGCTTCAATTAATCCTTCTTGGGAAATTCTCCATGCTGATGACATCCTGCATATTAGGCATAGTTCTACTATTTCATATGCAAGCTCTACATGTGCACATGTATAAGTGGAACCTTATAGTTCCCTGTCACCTACTGAGCTACTGCATTTTGTTCAAAAAGAACTTCCAAAATAAGCATGTTTTGAATCTTTTGATCTTTGAAGAAAGTCAAACTATTTAGTTACATAACTCTTTGATTGCGATTGAGTCATTAAGTTGGCATGATGATCCTCAGAAATCCAGAGAGCAGCTTGACAAAAATAGAAGAAAGAGGAGAGCTGCGAGCTTTCAACTTCAAAGTACTATTTACAGGGCCATAGTAGATATCTCATTTGTTGGAAAGAAAAGGAAGGAACATTTTGCATGACATCAGTTTTCCAAACTTTGCAGCAGGTCATGTTTATATCACTGAGCCAAAATCATGCTAAAGGTATTCAGGTTGGGAATTGTTGAAGAGGCGTCTAACATAACTGAAAGAGGTCAGAAAATGAATGTTGTGATTTCTGAATGAACTGTTAATCCTAATTACGTTCTTTTCATGGCAGCAGCATCATATGACAATGTGCTTTTTTGTTCTGTTACATATCTTTCATTATATATTCCTCTTTCTAATTAATGACACTAATGTCGTGCCATCAATAACTCCTGATGAAACTCTACAATCCATAGATCATATCCAGGTTTCATTAAATTAAGTCCCTGCAAGATGGAAACAGGAAACTTTGAGACCCCATTGATTCCAATAACATGTCTAGGCCGGAGGTTAAGACTGTTTCACCAAGCCTACACTAAATATAAAAGATTCTACAAGATATGACGTAATTATAAGGCAATTTTTGGGCGATTTCTGAAACAATGGCACTGAAAAAAGAAGAAGGTGAGGATGTAATGCAGTAACGTAAGAACAACACTAAAAGAAAACTGCTTCAGAAAAATAACTGAACACAGGATCATGTAAACATATTTCTCTACCAATGACTAAAAATTGGAATATTTTAACTTCATTGGCCAAAGTAGCATGTTTGAAGAAAATTATATTATTCTGCATAAATGTGTTTCGATTAATTAACTGATTACAATAAGCAGCATCCTTCCTAGTGACAGTTATTAGTAGCAGTAAGAAAAAAATTTCCCTGTCACAAGGAAAGCTCATTACTCCACTGAATACATGAAAAATACAAAATACAAGGGCAAGAATAGTCTCGCATCTTTCAGTTGGGGTCTATGCACTTTTCCTTGTTGATTTATAGTCACTAGATTCTTCTTTGTTGTTGGGATAATGCTAAAAAACAATCTAGACATGAAATAGGTGAAAAAAATGTGTTCTGCAGTTGGAAAAAAAGGAGAATGCATAATACCAAGTAGTAGTAGTAATATTAGATTAGTGCACGCCAACAGGCTATTTCAAGCTTCCTTTACAAATTTTAACAAGGTCATATATATTCTCTCAAATTCTAGTGTCTGCAGCTTTGTAATCTGCAGAATTTAGAAAACATGCAGACTACATATATGGAACTTATGCAGTGATCAAATTGTATTGCTTGGTGTAAAGATGACACCTTGAATGAATGGTGGAGTTTATGTGCTCTGACTGAAAAGTTTCACTCTGAAACTTATTTCCATTTGACTCATTGATTGCAGCTGACACTTAACTTTAAGAAGATCACATTAATTAATTAATTAATTGGGCTACAGTTTCGCGTAACTTTAAACTGAAACAAAGTCCTGCTAAACTATGTAGTTTAAAGCTCATTGTTAACTGCAAGTGCATTCTTAATTCTCTGAGAGGTTACCTGATGGGCCAACCTGAAAGTTCAAACCCCCAAGTGCTTCAAATCCTAAACAGCTCAAAGGAACCTTTCTTGAGCACATCTGTCCATTCCGCAGCTCAAATGCACCAACCCAACAAAGCACCAAGACCCACATCTCAACCATCAGCTCAAAACAGACCATATCATGAGAGTGAGAGAGAGAGAGAGAGAGAGAGAGAGAGAGACTGGGCAGTTAGAGTTGCCATGCCCCCCTGATCCGACTTGGCGAGATCCAAACCGTCAGAGAAGATCGCGTAGGAACCTCGTTCGAGTACACGTGCTGTTGCTGTTCTCTTTTCCTCCTCTTTTAACTTTGCTTCCCTGCATGGATTTCGCCCTCTCTCTCCCCCTCCAATCCAAATAACACCATAAATAAAACAGACGCTTAGAACAGAGGAGGAGGAGGATGAGGAGGAGAGGAGCAGACGAAGGTGTGAAGACCATGAGCTCCAAACAAGAACCTCTGTGCCCCTGCTCCTCTTTCTTCCTACTTCCCTGCTCTTTGGTAATGGAGAAGAGGTGACATCTTGGAGATGTACCGACAGCTATTTGAGCTTTGAGCACAGAAGCAGAGCAGTTCTGGATGCTGATGAGTGCTGCAAGTTTTATTAATTCTTTATGCATGAGTTGGGATCCCATTCGCCTGCCAACGATCCGATTGATCCAAGAAGCACCTCCACGCGATGGATCCCTCTTCGATCATGAGCTCACTGATCAAGATAGCTTGAGATCTGTCTGAGACGGTTTCTTTTGAGTCTGACGAGCTCTTCTTGATCTTTAGCGGTTCTTCTTCTTCTTCCGCTATTTTCTTGCTGGATCCTCTGTTTCTTCCCTCTCTCTTAGATGGACGGGGATCGGGCGCAGCGGCCGCCGGCGTCCTCGTCGAAGCACTGCTGCAAGGTCTGCAACAAGCGCTTCCCCAACGGGAGATCTCTCGGCGGGCACATGAGGTCGCACGTCGGCGAGGCCGCGGGCTCATCCCCGGAGGCTGAGGAGAGATTGCAGAGCTCCTACGGGCTGAGGGAGAACCCCAAGAAGACGTGGCGGTGGAAGCTGTCGGACTCCAGCGACGACGCCCGGGGAGAGAAGCGGTGCGGCGAGTGCGGGAAGGAGTTCCAGTCGTCCAGAGCCCTCTGCGGCCACATGAGGTGCCACTCCGACAGAAGGCATCGAAGCGCTCCCGGCAAGTTCGAGGGCCATTGCACAGATGCTGTAGACTTCGGGGGCCAATACGACGGCTACGTCCGAGCCGCGACAGTTCCAAGGACGAAGAAGCGATCCAAGAGGATTCCGCCGTCGACCAACGACGAGGAGAACGCAGCCGAGAACCTTATGCTGCTCTCGGAAGGTGTTAGATCCTGGCGGAGCAGCAGCAGTGAGTCCTCCGACAAGGATTCCATGGATTTAGAGACCGACGTGCAGCTTGTTAGCAGAAAGGGGCTCAAGAATGTGGAGTCTGATGCATCCATCAGTAGCGTCGCCGAAGAAGACGACCACCAGTTCAAGAAACCAAGACACGATGTCTCCGGCGCCGATGGATTACTCGAGCAGCTTTCCGAGGACTCCGAGAAGGGACTGACGGGGAAGAAGGATCCTTTGATCAAGACGGAGAGCTTTGAAGTTGGCGAAGCAAAGGTGGGTGTGGTCATGGTCGACAGTTTCCGCAGTGATGCGACTGAGACAAGAAGCCAGTTCAAATGCAGTGACTGCGACCGGAGCTTCAAATCCTACCAAGCTCTCGGCGGTCACCGAGCGACTCGCCACAAGAAAGTGCACGGCTGCACAGGGCGCAGGACCGGCGGAAACGATGGCAGCATGGACACTGATGCCTCAGTCGATCAAACAGTGATCACGGAAGTATCCAATTGCAATGTGGACAGCACTGAGGCGGCCATGCACCATGGTTCTCCTAAGAAGAGCAAGGGGCATGTTTGCACGCTATGCGGCAAGTCTTTCAGGTCCGGGCAGGCTCTGGGCGGCCACAAAAGAAGCCACTTGGTTCAGCGCTTTGTCGCTGATGGCAATCATGATTTTGGAGCTGCGACCCAGGAACGGCCGCTCGACGTGCCGGAAGTGATTGATCTCAACCTTCCAGCTTCTGAAGAAGGTGATCCCGGAAGTACTCTTGAGGAGACCAAGGAGTTGAAGTCATGGTGGACTGGAAGCAACCTCATATATGAACCAGTGGTTGTGTGAGCTTTTAGCTGCCGGAAAGAGAGTACAGAATCTTAACACTGTTACATTCATTTTTGTCAGATCCTTGTCACAGTGCAGCTGCTCTGTTTGCTGCTACAGTTTAGCTTAACTTCTTAGCTCGATTTTTTCATTGTTTTCTCCGTAGAATGGATTTAAACTGATGAATTTTCCACTTCCATAGTGATTTAGAACATATATGAAATAACCTTCCTTTTTTTCCTTTTGAACACGTGGTATTTTACCAAAAGTTGAGCATTCTGAAACCTGAATCGAAGTCGAACTGTTTGAATGTACAGCTAATTTCTGTGATCTGCGATATAAGATTTCTGTTCTCACTCCGTCGGACGTCTTGTTTGAATTAAGTATCAAGACGGACTGTGTTGAGCAGCGTTGTTCTGCATATATTATTAGTTAAATTTAATATTGGTTTAAAGCTTATCCTGAGCAAGAAGCCATGTTTTTTTCTTTTTCTTTTTTTCACAGAAGACTGAAACGTGATTGATGCCTTCTTTTCTGTAATGACAGAAGGTCTTCAATACATTTAAGTAAAATCCATCATCTGTCTGCTAGGAGTTCCAAGGACAACTTGTCCTTTTTATGTAATGACAGTTAATGCTCCAAGTATATGTTTTCAGTAATACCGTAATACTGCTTCAAGTTTTTTTATTTGAAAATGCTCCAAGTTTTGTATGTGAAAATGTTCCAAGTTGTTCTACTCCTTAAAATACTACCATAATACCATTCCGGTCACTTTTTTTCTGGATCTTGGCAGCATAACCCACTTGGAAAGCCTACGAATTCAGCAAACGATGGTGGGTGCTGGTGGAAGGGATGTGTGTGTGAGCCCAACAGCTGAACCAGAGCAGCTGCATGCCTGCAAGTGTAAAAAAACGGCAGGCAGAGATGCCCCAGCTAACTTTGCCAGCTGCAAGCCCACAGCTGACTTTTGTATAGAAGGTTGGGGCATAGATATATTTCATGATTAATCCGGAGCAATCATTAGCAAAACTTCTTAAGGACTAATCTTCTGATCATGAGCATTTTAATATTCTCTTGTTAGCATGTGATCTCAGCTGGTCATTCATTCACTTGTCCACCAAAAAACATGACAATACAATTCCCATCTTACCTTATGCACTATTCTGCTGGTGTCTTTTCCTTTTCCCTCGCACTCTTTAGTGACCCCCCAAGTAGAATATTGCTTGTGGATATCTTTTTAATGAGATGGAGTGGTCGTAAAATGCCCTTCCTCCATGCACTTTCCTCACCTCTACCTCTCTCTGTCCAGCCCATCATTCTTGTGAGCCGATGTCCTTTTCTTCCTTGCTTTTTTTTGTTGAATTTTCATGAACTGTTGGCATTGTGAAGCATAGCATCAACTGGTTCATCACTCTGAATTCCTCTAAAAATGCACAGTACAGAGATGTACACATAAAAGCTGCTGCATGAAAGAGTTGCCATTTGTTGCATGCCAGACAACGGGTCAGCTAGAAATTCTTGAATCCAGTTACCACATATATGCCTCATGATATTGGAGAAGATGACAGCAAAAAGTCTTCTTAAACAAGCAAGAGTGGGGTGGGATTTTCGATCAGTTAATTTGTTGCACAAGACAGATCATCGTATTTTGAACATGGTTATCGTTGTTTAAAGGGTGAAGGCCAACCGGGTGTGACCCTGTGGCCTCATCATTTATAAATAAATTGGCATCTCCTGAATACGAAAGTTTAGGAGCAGCACAAGTTTCCAATCGCGTCCATTTTTGCTGATCTCGTCTTTTGTGATGTGCATATGTTCCTGCGACCTCGATATCTTCCATGTGCACTGTCGACCACCCTCCGGCGAGCTTCAGTTGGTGGCACACATGCATGCTCATCCCTTTTATAGATCTTTCAGAGTGTCACACACAGTTAAGCTATTATGAGATATATGGATCTGTTGGAAAATAACGAAGAACAAAGAGAGATCTTTAGATTCACACAGAAAAATATGTATAAAATTGACATGATTCGAGTCGTCCCAATTTAATCAGAAATAAAATCAAAATGATCCAGTTGACTCGATTTTAATTTATTATAAAAAAAAAATAAAAATTCTAATATTTATTAATAACTATACTTTTTTTATTATGCGTTAGTAACAAAATCAGTTTATATGTTAAATATTTAAAAAAAGTTATAATATAATATATAAATATTACATACATATATATTTTATAATACATTTATATATTATAATATAAGAGAATCGGGTCGAAAATAAATTCAGATGTTTTAAATCCGGATCCATTCTCGACCCGGATTGGGTCGAATTTTCGAGTCATCGGACCTGGTCCCGACCCGATTATATTCCAGACTGAGAAAATTATCAAAAATTCGGATCGAATCGGATCGAGATAACCAGATTGGTTCGGGTGATGCTCAACCCTAGCTATAATAGAGAGTGAGTGATCATTAAGTAAATTAAAAAATGTAACAAAAATTTGTAGGCATTCATTTTTTTTTTACATGTAGAACTCTCTACTCAAGAAAGGAAAAAAAATGTAGCATGTTTTGAATTTTTTTCCCGAAATAAACACTGAGACGTCTAGGTTATAATGTTGTAGAGCGCATCAAGGCGGTGTATATGTAAACCCCCAACTCTCAAATTTCATAAATACCCTCATAATCAATTTCAAATAGGAATCCAAATTTAATTGTGCAGAATCCCTAATATTAGGCAATCCAAAATCTGAGATATGATTCATCGAACCTGGACACTTTCTCCTCCTCATGTTTGCCCCAGCTGGCCCTAGTTTCTCTTTTCTCCATCCCCTCTCATTCAAGGAAGAAAATGATCCCGAGAGAGAATACAAAGGTGAATCAAGGATGGAGAGCGACGTCAGGAGAAGGATCTCCGTAGACGAACGCAGGAACAGATGGAGGAAGAACGAGACAACGAACTTATGGGCTAACAAGTATGTAACATGGCGGATCCCATAAAATAGATTTTCATGATAGATCGATGCATGTTAGTGTTTTTTATCGTATTATGATGGATTTGATGTAATGATCACATGCCATAGATTATGGTTTTTAGATCTTCATGATGAATAGATGATGTTTATGCCCTAGGATGGATTTTCTCTTGGATTGATTCGGAATAGATTTCTATATGAATGTATGATGTATATAAGATAGATCTTAAAGCCAAATAATGTACAAAACGTAGGGCTATTGATCTCCATATAATATTATGCTAAAAGGAAGAAATCTCGGCACTATTCGGAGAAGGAACGGGGCGAAATTCACCCAAGAATTTCTCCTCACGGTCGTGACGGATATGTCACGGGCCGTGATGGCGACAACCGAGAGGATGGCACGATCAGGCGACGCCCAGAAGTCCCGTCACAATCGTGATGAATGCATCACGGGCCGTGATGGAGCGTGTCACGGCCATGACCATATGGTTACGGGTCGTGACGATGGAATACACCCAAGTACATACGACCGTATGTGCATCCCGAGCGGATTTCGGTCGGACCGTATGAACGGGTACGACCGTAACGAGCCGTGATGGAGACAATCATGACCGTGACCATTTGGTCACGGGCCACGACGATGGAGGATATGCACCCAGGCACGGCCGTGACAAACGTCACGGCCCGTGATGTCTAGATCCCGCGGACGCACAGGCATCGCGAGCCGTGATCGCAAAACCGACCCTCTACTGTCACGGTCGTGACAAGGTTGTCACGGGTCGTGACAATGCTGAATGAAGGAGCCATTGCCTGGTCACGGTCGTGACCAAGTCCTCACGAGCCGTGACAGGATAGTCACGGGCCGTGACAGAACATCATGGGTCGTGACCGATATATTTCAGATGTGTTTTATGTTGAATCATTTCTATTTAATAGTAGATGTCGTGGAAAACTTATGTAATCTTAAGGACTAATATGTGGACAAAATAAATGGTCAATCATCCACATGAAATTCATGATGAGACCGTCATGCATTGAATGATTGGGAGCGCAATATTTATGATGATGGGGGACTGGTAGATCAGCTGCTACCTAGTTCCTGTTGCCTGACTTTCTCCCCACCTTGCAATAAATGGATTTCTCGAGCATCTTTTTCGGTCGTGGCTTGTGCACCCCCACTGACCTATTGGCGAAGCCTCTAAAGACTCATGAATGAAAAGTATCTTTTTATTGTGCCTTACATATCTAAGCTTTATAGCTCATGGTGGATTTTGTTTTCCCCCTGCTTTGGATTCTGCAGGTCAGTGATCTAAGTTGTCATGGTTACTGGTGGTGCATGCGACGTCGGATGTTCGTGATGATGATGCTGTTTGCACATGAGTAGTGATCCTATGTCTAGTTGTCTCTAAATTATTTCCTTTTCAAAAGATGTAATAGTTATTTCTGAGACAAACTATGTTATGTAAGACTTCCCTAATTAATTTATGATATGAAAAGAGTAGTCAATTATTTTATGTATTCAACATTTAGTTGACCAGTCTTAGTGTCAACCCAAAAGTCAAGATTAAGTATGATGTGTAGCGTCTTCAGGTCCACATCTTTACCACGTGGCATGGTGTGGGTTTGTGAGCGTTACAATTATGGTATGTGGGTTTGGGGGCGTTACAATATAGCTGAATAAAAAAAATTTAGAGGTTATTATAAATTTTAGAAATCTGACCAAAAATTAAAACACCATTTTATAAAATTAATTTGGTTGGTAAACTATTTTGAGCACTAGAGGATTAGAGGTTAGGCAATTACTTTTTTTAGGCTACTTGAGAAGTAGAGAAAGGCATTTATTTTGATTCCAATTTTATTCCTTTCATTTGATACTTTTTCTATTTATTAAGTGAAAAATGTTAATTTGAAATCGATATTTCTTACTGAATTAGTAATAATTCAATATTAGAATGCTTTTATATATAAAAAATATTTCCTTTTAAAAGCTTCATGTTTCTCCTAGTATATATACAGCGTGAGTATAAATATAAAATGATTATATTTTCATATCTAATCTTCAAAGTAACAAAAAATATTATAGATAAACTAATAACAATATTTAAAATGAAAATTTTAAATGCATATAAATTAAAATTTAATTATATTAACTTATTTATGTCATTTTTATTACTTATCAACTAATTCAATAATATACTTTTTTTATCCTATAATTGAATCGTTAAATTTTTAATAGTTAACTAATATCCGCTCATCGTAATGTTCTCCAATGATCAATCGTTATCCTTTTGTCTAACAACTATTTTTTTTCCAAATATGACTCAAATTTCACCTTTGTTGTATAATTAATTCAGTCAATTTTAGTTCAGCTATTTGGTAAACACGTTCTTAAATTAGAGTTTAGACTTTAGAGGTTAGAGCATAAAATACTATAAATTATTCCCACCTCCCTGTAAAGTTAAGAGATTAGACATTTACTTTTAATATATCATTTTATTTTATTTTAAAATATTTATTTAATTTTTGAATGCCATGATATATGTATATATAATATTTCACTTCTCTAATATTTCTTATTATCATAAACATGAAATTTTAGTAATTGAATAATTTATTTTTCGTCATTTACAGGATAACATAATTTTTTTCTAATATATTTAAAATAATATAATAAATAAATTATTATGTTATAACAAAAAAAATATCCTATGCATATAAGAATGTTAATTATGTATTTATGTCCTTTTATTTTATTTTATAGTTATGAAATGCTATATCTGCATTACATATATTTATTCGCTATTCATTAATATTAGTCAATTCCTATTTGCTAATCAAATTATTAGGAAAGAGGTTTGCTCAACAAACTCACTTGAAAAGAAAAATGTGGTTGAAGCCATTTGATGACTTATTTGTTATTTCACTAACGAACCCCTTAAACTCTTGGGCCGTCCGGTGGAAAAGAAAAAGAGTGGAACCGTAAGCTTGGTGAAGAAAGGAATTTTCAGAAAATCTCGTGGAAGCAAAAAGCTTAGGGCGTCTTTGGTTTTAGGTAAAAAAAAGATAAAAAAGAGAAAAAAATAAGGTTAATTGGTTAATTTTTTTTATTATCTTTTTAATAGAGGGAAATAGAGAAAAAATGTCTCTTCTATTTATCTTCATTCATCTCCAAATATCTATTTTATAACCCCAAATTAAAGTGTAAAATAGAAAAAATATTTAAATTATACTTCTAATTTTGCTCATATATAATTCAAATATATAAATACAAACATTAGGATATATTCGTCAAACAAAAAATATAATTCTCTTCCCGTCTCTTTAATTATATCATCCAAAAAAAATTATTATTTCACCTTAATTCTCTTCTATTTTCTTCTTCTACTTTCTCTTTTCTTATTATCTTTCCTTCTTCTTTATAAGCGTTGAACCAAACATACTCTTCACCACCTTGGGGCATTCTCTTCAGCGAATAATCGACGATAACTCGGCTCAGAGGCCAGCATGATTAATCAATTAATCGTGGAATTCATAGGTTAACTAGCTGATTTATTATTTAATTAATCAAACCAAATTATCCAATTTAACTTCAATATGGTTAATAAATATTTTTTTAGCTATACATATTGGACAATTTGATTAATTAATTAAAAAATCAGTTAAAAAATTATATTAACTGATGTAATAAAAAATATTTTATTATTGATTAAGTAATTTTCCTTTTAAGATTCATAAGAAATTTATAAATAATATGTTTCATTCTTAATTTATGTTATTTATTGAATGAAACTATATATTTTTTTTGCTTACCCATTTTGTACTAACTATTTATTACCTTTAGTTAAATTATGTAATTATTTTTCTTTCGAAAATTGTCTTTATAAAATACATCGATTAATTTAATGTTAACATTTTTTTTATTTTTTGAATTCATGGCGCCGAACCAAAAATATTTGTTAAGTGGAATCGGTTAACCAAAAATTTTGATTTGGATAATAAATAAACTTTTTTTTAAATCAATTCGATCAATTCCCTTCTAACTAATCAATCAATTCGATTAATTAATTGTTGCTCACTCCTAACTCAACCCAAACTCTTTATGGGCCTTTCCACTTATATAGCAATAATTCCGCTTCTACTGTTCCTCATATGATTGCTATCAAAGCCCGAGTTCAAGTCAGATACCATAAACGAAACAAAAAACTTAAGAATAAAGAAATACACTGCCTACTAAAGTTGTGAGGCAAACAATTTCAGAAGAAGCCGCATGGAGCTGATTCACCAAGTGAGCAGCGAAGTAAAAAAAGAAAAAACGAAATATCAAATATCACGATGTATGCGTAATACATTCATATAATTCATCTATGTTTTGTTAATTTATTGCTCATTTAACTGGCATGGCAGTATACCCAGTGCCCGCAATCAATATTTAATGCTTCAGTAGAATTATTTGCTAACAATTTGGACATCAGTCGTCCTCCTACAACCCAAAGAAACTAATTGCTATCAGACAGGTTATTCTGAACCAGTAATATAGAAAAAAGTCTTCCGTACAATTTCATGAATACAATGACAGTACTGCTTAAATTTTATTTGGAGTGACATTGTATCAGTTCGCTCTCATCTCTCATTATTGTCCCAGCTCAAATATTTTCTTCATTTTATGCTCAACAAGAAAAGATGACGAACCTGCAGAAGGTTACACATAAACATTCATTTCACGTCATTCTTGTTGATAAAGAAAGCAGTGAACTGGCTGCTCGATTAAGGCAACACAACAGGATTGATGTCCCAGATATCCTTGGCATACTCGTGAATCGTCCTATCGCTGCTGAACTTGTAGGAGCCTGCTGTGTTAAGGATAGACATTTTCGTCCATCGCTGTCATCAGAAAGCAAAAAAAAATGTCATGAACATCAAAAGTGCTATCCTTACATAAAAAAATGCAGTCATTTATACGGAAACGACTTGATCAATCACGTTTCTTGGGAAATTTTGACTCAAAACTAACTGCTGAGGAAATTATAGTGCATTACCAACTGTGATGGCGGTAGAGGATCGACAATAGAGTAATATAAAAGAGAAATGTTGAAAACCAGGACTGTCAATGGCCCTAGTTCTCATGGATTTCGGTCATTTTGGTTTCATGAGGATAATTAGAGAAAATATTCATGTGTTGGAGTATTCCAAGAAAAATCAAGTTGGTGCATGTGGGATGTTCTACAACTTCCTGTTTAAATCCTAAGGAGTACCAAGTGACAAGGAAAAAGTTCATAGGTAAAAATAAAAATGGTCCATGCTGCATGTTAAGTAGGCATCTGTCTAATCAACGCGGACTTCTGAAGAAAAATATAAAAATGAAAACAGAAAAGAGGAATTAGCACATGGAAGGTTGCATTATCTTGGAAAATGAGATGGCACAGCAAGGGGACCATCAAAGAGAAAACAAGCTAAATTTTAGGAATATGTCAACCATCCTGGAAGAAAGAAATATAAACTAAGATGAAGAATGGAAATATAAACTAAGATGAAGAATGTATGGAGCGCTACCAACTTTGACACTCAATTCCTGATTACATGTTTCTAAATGATTTCATTAGTCAATTAATATAATAAAATATTTAGATAATACACAAATATTTTATATATAGAAAGAGAAGCAGATGGGGCTTGTCAGTAATAAATACCAATATTTAGAGACCTCTTATCTTCTCTTGCTAAACTATTATTTTTGTTTGTATGTATGGACACCTTTTTAGTAAAATTTAGTATCAGATAAGTTTGAATTCTATGTTTAAAATGCTTACCGTTTGGTCTCGATATGCCTCGTCGACCTCATCTTGGCACTCAAGATAACTGGGGAAATCCTTGCCAACAAGAAAATAATCTGCACGACCAAATCCTTCATTTCCTTCCAAAGAGCCCATCAAGTCATCATAGTTGTAAGTTCCAAAAACACCACTGCGGATGAATTTCTTGACTTCTTCAAAACGTGGGTCTGGCTTAAACTGTGCAAAAATTAAGCATGTTCATACAAGGATGATTATTCGGTAAGATCTATTTGAATTGTCGCCTAATTTTCACTGTAGGAAGCTAGGAGCATAATTCACATAGTGTCCTTTATTTCTTCATTGAATTTTGCTAAAATTCAGAAAATATATCATACCTTTCCTTCTGCCCTTTCTTTTCTTAACCCTGCAATTTCATGAGCTCGAGCACCAAAAAGAAAGAAGTTGTCTTCACCAACCTCTTCCCTTATTTCAACGTTGGCTCCGTCTAAGGTTCCAATTAAAACACAACCATTCATTGAAAATTTCATATTGCTAGTTCCACTTGCCTCCATACCAGCAGTGCTACCAAAATAAAGCAAAGTGGGTCACAAAGAACAGTTAAAAGAACTTGAATCTATGTTACTTAAATTTGCTAGTATTATTAGTCCATGAGATACGAGTAAACATTAAAGTTTATAGCTCCGTCAGAGTAAGAATAAGAAATAAGAATATTCTTTGTAGATATCATAGATGCTATGTCAAGAAAGATGGAACCGGGCAGCTGTTACCATCAAATGCAAATATCTTCCAGTGCAATGTGGTCAAATCTTGGCTTCAAGACTGGTCTCAGTAAATCACCTTAATAATTTAATATAATCTGTTTTACTTGGTTTTTAAGAAGTTTTGACTTACCTGATATGCTGGGATAATTCACTGGCAGGTATCAGTAATTCTGCAACACTGACATTATAATCCGGAACAAAAACGACCTGGAACAAAATATAAATATTAAGATCTATGTGGCAAAAGGACTATGTGGATTGCATATGTGATCATCAGAAGCATTATCACACTGCTGATATGTAAATTGACTTGGGCTGCTAGAAATCAATGATAACAGGTGTACTAATTGATTCTTGCAGAACATAGAGTATAAAGAGGTAACAGAAAAAGTTACGGAAACTTGAATCTCAAAACCTTGATCAGAAGACATTAGCAGTTCTGACTAAACCTTGAAAATATCTACTTAGTCACGCATAGAGTCGGAAAATGAAATCATAGAGCAGGTTGTGATATTCTAGATATAACATACCTTCAACAAGTCACCAATATCTGGATCATGATTTACTGTAGCCCCTACATCCGTAATAAATTTTACTATTCTCTTGGCTTGCACATATGTTGCAAACGCTTTACCCCCAAATATGCAGACTCTGGGAACATAACTGGATATCCTTTCCTCTGCACTCATTTCTTTCATTTTCTTGTAACGGTAAACTATTCCAAGGATGTTCAATAACTGACGTTTATATTCATGAATGCGCTTCACCTGATACGGAAATAGTTAGCTGAGCATGGAGGTATGACAAAAAAAAATACCATTATCTACAAATTGTGTTCGTTCTGGAACCTGAATATCAAACATTGCATCTGGACTGACAATATATCCTGTTTTCTCTTTTATCAATGAAGCAACCTTCAGTTTGTTGCTTCTTTTAGCAGCCCTCCACTCTGCATGAAGATCCTTATTATCTGCAAACTGATTGAGAATCACAACTTTGTCAGACGATGAAAGTCTACAAATATATATTGTCTACAAGGATAACCTAAAGGATCAACAGTATCCTATGTGGAAAAAATGAGTAGAACTAAGGTGAACAAATAATTTACTCCGAAATAAGCTAAACATAAACAGAAAAATTAAAGGAACATGAGATATGCAAAAAAATGAGCATGGATATCAATTTTAGGAACACATTCTGACATCAATTTGAGATAGTTGAAATGAATACAACCATTGAAAAACTTCATCAACCAATAAAGTGGAATAAATCAATAGTTGTTTGTGGATAACTGAAGATATGCTGCTTAGATAGCTATTGCATAGTAGCCTACAATATCCTGCTAATAATCCGAGTTTTCCTCATGTAAACTCAACACGAAATAGAAAAACATTTATATTACAAATCATCAAAGAAAGCTGCAAAACCAAATCGAAATTTTCGGTGATTTGAAATAATATGTTACCTTCCTAAGTTCTGCCAGTTTCTCAGTGTTCAGAACCCAGTCATCAGTTCCTAACCATTTATCTAACACATTACTCAGATCAGGATTGCAGAATCGTATCCAGCGTCTTGGAGTCACTCCATTTGTTTTGTTTTGAAACTTCTCAGGCCACAACTGCCAAAGATGATAAATGAAAAGAAATGGTAAATAAAACTATTCGACTTTAACTTCAATTGGCATTCAGTAGAATAAAAAACAATGCATATTCAATGTTTACCCTATAGAAGCTGTTGAATACTTCTTCTTTGACAATCTCACTGTGAATTTCAGCAACTCCATTCACAGCATGTCCGCTCACAACACAGAGATTAGCCATACGAATCATCTTCGGCAGTTTAGGATCTGATTTCAAGAACTTTGGTTCATCATCTTCATCATCAGGTTTGTCATCTTCTTGAACTTCTGCTGATTCAACTTCCTCAGACTCCACTTCTTCATCTGTGGTTACTGCAGAATGTTCAGCTTCCAAAGATTTGGCTAATACCTCTTTTCCAGATTTAACTTTAGTTTCTTTCTTTGGTTTAACAAATAACTGAGCGACAGATGCTGGCAAGTCAAGATTGTCTAAAATTCTCATTTCTTTTAGTTTCTTCTCCAAAAGCTCAAGATCCTCAACCCCATACTCTGAGATTATGGTGTTAATAAACTGGACCACATTCAAGAAAAAAGGAGAGTAAGGATTTATAGCCCACAAGCGAAACTAAAAAATGTATGTTGTTCGAATGCATGATTGTACTGTACCTCCTCATCTATCTTTTCTATTATCTCAACATGTCGTGGAAGTAATTTCTGCATCAGCTCAAAGCTCCATTTTTCCAAAGCTTCCGGAAGAACTGTGTGGTTTGTATATGCAACAGTTCTGCAATAGAAAACATAAAATCAGAAAGTAAAATAAAAATATCAAAGGAGGTCGGTGACTCACATTACACACTTATTTTAAGTAGCATAAACTCATGACTGAAAGCTGTATTTAAATTAGGAACCTTGCTGCCAAAGGATGTAAATTTATAACCATGGATTGCTGGCATTTGATATCATTTTTTGACAAAACAGTATGTATACATACTTACAGGTGGCAAAAAAAAACAGTCCAGAGATTTTGGCAAATATGTCAGAACATATATTATTATGTTTAAGAAAGGATGCTTCACCTCTGAAAATTCTCCAGCTTTTGTATTTTGATTGTTATGGTGGTTTTGGTAATTGACACAATTGAATAGCACAATTTCTCTAGCTGTCTAGCAAAAAGTTACATGTGCTACCATTTCTATGATGGTCTGAACTGCATCATAAAATTCCATGAAGAACTAGAATATAACTACATATAACAATCAAAGCATTAAACTTAACAATCAAATAGTTTTCCATGGCAAGAAGTTAGAAAATCAATGCAATGTACTTCATAAAACTACCCCAAAAAGCAACAAAGCAGGATTTATTATTTATATTCTTTTGTAAATGGTAATCATGTCTAGGTCATTTTTTAGTGCAACCTCTTCCAAATGATACAAATCTGGAATGAAAAACTATTCAATAAAAAAAATTAGATAACAGGCATTCTACTCTAAAATTGATTGATGGGTATAGATTCACAGGAAAAAATCTTAAGTGTTTTTTTTTTACTTCGTCCAATTCATTATAATTAGTGGTATACATGACATAAGCCAATGTTAGATTATGTCAGTATATGTTGAAGTTAAGAAGTTACAATTAATAACTGGAAATTCTAGAGTTCTTTTTTCTGCTGATTTATCTATTATCATTGTTTACTCTCACCAGTGGTTCTGTGATTGACAATCCAAACAGAAGCTTAACAGGAAACTCCTTCCACACCTAGAACAACACATTGGTATATTTCACATGCTCCTCCATTTATATAAGTACAAATACTGGATCAAGAAGACAAACTTACACCTTTAAAGAACTACCCTAGCTGACCAACACAAATAACAATTTCTGAGAAAATCCAAATTCTGATAAAATAACTATACAAAGCAAAAGTGTCCAAAAATAGATAAATACCTCTGAGTGATTGCCCAGGCCTCCTTCCAGCTTAAACCTTTGATATCAATCAGTATTCTCATCAACTCCGGAATGCATAGCGTAGGGTGAGTATCATTCATTTGTACCGCCACCTTTGTAGGAAATTCTTCCCAATTTATAGAATCCCCAGATCTCCTCTCAAAACGAGCTACAATATCTTGAAGAGAAGCAGAGCATAGTGTGTATTGTTGCTTCAATCGTAGGGTTTTCCCCTCCAATGATTCGTCTCCCGGGTATAACACAGAGCAGATCTGTTACAAAATCAGATATTACAAACCACAAAACACATGAGAGCAATTTCATGTACCTGTGAAACAAAACTAGCCTACTCTTCTAGACAATAGAGAAATAATGGCTTATTTTTGGTTTGAGAAAAGGATCTGAATGAACAATAAAGTTACTGGAATCAAAACTAGAATATGTAACAGAACAAATTCAATAAAAGAGGGGTTTTGTTGTATCTATACAGATATTCTCATATATTAAACTGATGCATGTTCAAAGGTTCCTCTGTCATCTATAGTTATTTTACCTAACGCTCAAATATTACAATTCAAAAAAGGAAAATTTCTAATAAAGCTGGTCGACCATAATAACTTAGTTATAAGCCTTAATATGGAAGAGTCATGCATAGTTAGTCTGAGTTCCTAACGTATCTTATTCTCCAATAATTGTTAAACTAGACAATGTTATGCTCTAGTTTGCAGGGTGGGTGATTTCTCCTGTGAAAACACATGCTATATTCACCAAAAATCTATTTTGATTGCTCCGAAAAATAAAGGCAAAACCTTTTCCGCATTTGCATGTGCCTCATTTGCTTTGGCATGTTGACCAGCATTAAAAGCTCCCAAATCAAAATCTTGTGCTGGGACAGATGTTGACCAGAGACGGAGGTTGATTGTGGTTTTTGTCTTATACCCAGGTATTGGTACATCATAAGCAAAAGCCTTTATATTCTCCCCACCAATCCAATGTTTCTTTCCATCTGAACCATCAACCACTTTACCGTAGAATTTGACTGGGTATGAGACATCATTTCTCACGATTTCCCATGGGTTTCCCATCTACAATTACATAATAAGGTAACAATGGAATCAGAATAACTGATATACCTTCCAAAAAACATTGCAACTAATATTATGAAAACAACAAAACATGAGATACAAATACAGACATTTGTTTTTAGAAGAAAAGCTATTAATACCTCAAGCCAACTCTCTGCAACTTCCTCCTGACCATCTTTTGTAATGATCTGTTTGAACAATCCATATCTGTATCTAAGTCCATAACCCCATGCCGGATAGTTCAGTGTTGCCATAGAATCGAGGAAACATGAAGCCAGACGTCCTAGACCACCATTTCCAAGAGCAGCATCTGGCTCCTGTACATTGGTACTAAGTTTAGAGTTTGGTACTTATGACTAAAAAGGGTTCTAAGAACAAAATATCGTATTTCAAAGCAATATGATAGCATGGAAGGGAGAACGGCATATAACAAATCAAGATCAATACCTATAACAAAGAAAACTCAGAAAGATACTGGGTCAGATAGCCTTGAAAATAAATAATCAAGTAATATTTTGGAAATGCACCCTGGGCCATAAGACAAAATCCATAATCGTTAATCACCCCACAGTTAGGTGCATTTTAGATGCATTAAGACTTGAAGTTCTCCAACATATATGAGGTGTTATAAGCCGTGACCGATGCACGATTTGATTAACTTACAAATTTTTAGCAACTGTATAATAAAAACTTGAAATAAATTTGTATAAAGGTTACTGACCTGAGAAGCAACTTTCTCAAGAGTATGTCCTAGTTGTCTTAGAGCATCAGCGTAGCTTCCCGTAAGTTCTAGATTGCCAATTGCATTTAAAAGTGCTCTGCCCTATTGTTCAGAAGCACGAAAGAAAGTCAACAGCAAGAAAGAAAGTATCTCAACCCATTCTTTAATCATAGAACAAATTATGATATCCAATTGAATCACCTGCAGGAATTCCATGGACAGATAATATGCCTGCTTCACATTCATCTTCTCATAGCAATCATATGTTGCATTCCAATTTATTAATAAGGTATCGCGAACACTTTCAGCAGTTGCAAAGTATGCCTTAGGTAACTCAAAATTTTCTGGAGAGAATGAGGGTGTGAATTCAGCGTGATACTTGATGCTTGATGCTATTGAGGAGGCGTCATAAACAGGAGATTTTAGAGCACTTGGAACACCTATAGATAATTTAAGTATTGATAAGAACCATAAAAGTGGTTAATATGCACATATAAAGGTCACGAAAATAAATAGTATATGCACATTTTGTTCTTTCAAAAACTTCAAATTCACTCGAATCCAAAATAATAGGTCAAATTTAATCATACTCCATAAGGAGAACAATCAATAATTAACAATTGCTATACAAAAATAAAGCAATACCCAATGTAGTCAATGAACAAAGTAAGCAGAAAAATGCAAATTATCAGACCAATGTAGCTGCAGATGCATCCTCGAATGATATAGGGGTATCCATTGTGCTACAAATTTTACCATTTTTTTTTGTAAGGTACAAATTTTGACATTGCCAACAGCTTTATCCCCGTTGCACTTATATGACTACTTAGTCTCAACATGTTTGCTCCTTCCTCTTAAAGCATAAAAAAATGACAAAACATACCAGTACATGACAATCATTTGACAAAGGTATATGACATGTTTGTTGCCAGCTTTTATCTGGACATATGTTCGAAAGACATGTTCGCAAGAGCATGGTACTACACACATATATGAAGCACATTTATGTGATTGTATGTATGTATGTATGTGATTTAGTTGCAGAGTTACTTGACTCAGTGTTACTAACACAATTGAAGAGAGTAATGTGAGTTGAGAGCAAACTATATTTGCACTATAAGTCTATATACCAACTCAAATTCAAGGAGGTGGTGACACAAGACACGAAATGACAAATTGACTAATAAAAAAGGTGAAAGCAAAAAAAAAAGATGCATATAGCAATGGGAGATTTGAGATGGGGGAACAAACAGAGTCTGATAATTGGAATATGTGACAAGTGCCACTACATAAGAACAAAATCTAGATATGTATCAATGAACCATAGTTATATATCAGCATATGGAAACAATACCTATTTACAAATGAGGAGTTTGAAATCAGTGTCAAATAGATAACTTTTTCTAGACGTTTAGGACTGCATATCAGAATATGAAAAGGATACCAGTTGAGAAACATAACAACAGAATGTAACAACATGCAGGATAGAAACATTCTAAAACAAAAAAAAAAAGATGGAATAGGAAGAAAACCAACATTTCAAAATGCAGGTGAAAATGGAGATTCATCAAAGTCATTGAAGAATTGAGGGTATTCCATGAGTTAGGAGACAATGGAAATGGTGGAGTGACTATCACCTGAAGAGTAGTGGTGCCATCTCAGGACAGACAATGATCTGATGCGAGTGATTCATGCAAGGTATCAGCCTATCAGGTAGTTAACAGAGGAGACAAGGCCAGGAAAGGGTGAAGCATAAGGGTTGCATGAGTAGATCAGAGTAGAATGCAATATTGCACATTGAAGAGGAAAAGCTGCTACGAATGGAAACAAAGGATGTTGCAGCTCAGCCGCACATAAGTCTGAGGATTTAGGAGTACCGAGATGAATAGAGAGGAAGTACGGCCACGATTTGGAATAGGACTCTGATTATAATTTATAAACAATTAGACTTCTGGATCAATTTAATTGCAAATAATTTACAATGAAGATGACGGAAAAATGATATAAAAATCTGTAGTATCTATAAGCGCATGCCTTTAAATTAATTGGTTAATCATTAAAAAATCAATATGATATAAAATCCACAAGAACTTAAATTCAAAGTCCTCCGTTCTCCTTGGAATTTATTCCCAAATAATTCGTCAACATTAATAGTTGTCATAAAAGATACAAAAATCGTGTCATTAATAAAGCATTCAGATGAATTTGAATTGTCATTAGAAATTTGAACATTTCACATTAATTGGCAAAGTTATTGGAATTCAACAGAAACTACTGCAATATGATAGAAAGATACAAAAGTTGTTGTCGACATTAAGATATATGGTATGATGTAAACAACAAACCAAGATTTCGAGTTCATGAATGTAAGAAACTTCGTTCACATTGTACAAACCAAGCAAAATAAGAACATATGTAATACAAAGTTCTAGAACGATGACTCGAAATATGAAAAAATTCCGTAAGGATAACCGAGAACGGAACGAAATCCTCAGTACGAAATAGAAACTAGAGCTCATTTTAAATTTCAGCAGGAATGATGGATCGACACGGAATGCGTTACCATCTTCGAGCGGCGCATCCTTCAACTCGCGATCGCTGGTGACACATCGGACGGAGAGTGACTGGATGGATCGCCGGCATCGGCCCCTCGCGGTCTTGCCGCCGGCGAAGAATACGACGCCGGGATTCGGACGGAGTATCGGCAATCTCGTGATCGACCCCATGTGAGGGATGGCGGCAGATCGGAAGGAGACGCACGAGGAGGAGGAGGAGGAGGAGGAGGAGGATGAAACAAGCGGACTGCGCAGAGTGAGCGAGAGAAATATCTGCTAACAAACGAGACTTATTTGTTAATCTCACCTCCCTTTTATAGCTTCTCGTGCTTTTTTGAATATTATAACGTGGTCAGTCTGGTGAGCTTCACTTAAGTTCACCACATCCTGAAGGTTTCACGGCCGTTGATCCTTGTTCTTCTCGGTGAGACTAAGCCAACGCTAACCGCTAATCCACATACCGTGAATAAATATATATTTTTTTTATAAAAAAAACTTAAGTATCATATAAGAAAAAAATGTCTTTTAAGTATTAATTAAGAGTACCAAATAAGGAACTCTCATAAGTAAATACTAACTAATTGAGTAAATGGTGGTCGACTTAGATGATTAATAATTTTAAATTTTAAATTAAAAGGTAAGCTAGTAATTATATTACTTAAATCATTAATTTAGTCTGATAGATTAAAAATAATATTTAAATTTATAATATCTTGATATTTATTTCTTTAATATAATTATTCGAAACTCCTTTGACCAATTATATTGAAAGATTCTATGGAAGAAAATTGATAAAATCAAGTGATGGGGACCCGTTTTAGCTTAGATATTGTTGTGAAAGCTCTATTGAGCTAATAAACTAAGGATTTTTTTATTTGAAAATGATTTGAACTTAAATTATGCAAAGTTCGTCGTGAGAAAAAAATATGCATCGTCCATTAAATTCAATTCACATCTATCTAAGTCTTTTGGTACAAACCATGCAGACCATTGCCTTGTTGCCTTCTCTTTTTTTTTTGGATAGTATTTATTTTTCTTTCAATAATTGCTATGAGTGGTTCGAGCAAAAGGGGACAAAATAGAGTAGTGATCTTTATGCAATAAGACATAAGAAGACAACATATACATGCTTCCGAGCACCATGCATCATTAGATATTTCCTCTCAATTATATGGTTAGCGTTTAATCAAAAAAGTGCCCGGAATCAAAATTAGGACTACAATTTTATTTATATATCTGACATAAAATTAAATTAATGTTGTGGCTGGTAGAAGTTGTTGTGGCGGTGCAGTTGGGTTTAACGCACGTTAATATCACCGAAGGTGATGAGAAGAAGGTGCGGGAGTGAGTAGGAGTTGCAAAGGCCCGTCCTCAGAATCCAAACGCTCGCAAATATAAAGCGTAGAGCGGAATGCGTGGCTTAAACACGTGAACAAGAAACTTTTCCCCAGAATTAAAATATCTGACCTTTATCGTCGGTTTTCTCATTACCTTCCAAAAGCCTCTAGCTTTTATGAGCATGCATAACGTGGAGCTAATAATATTTTTATGAATATATATATACTGTATATTAGGAGTCGGATAGGTTTTAATGTATAAAAAATATTATATTTTTGTTCAATCATTTTTTTTTAATTTAATTTTTTTACCAACGTTCTCGAATTCCTTTTTGGGAAGTTTATATTTTTATACGTTATCCAGTGGCGGAGGCAGAAATTTTTTTAGTGAGTTCATCGATCATTTTAAATAAGAGCAGAATAGTAATATAAATATTTAATCATACTAAAATAATGATTAATTCATAATCAATATAGTGTATACTATTAAAGTTAAAATTCATATTATAAATATTAAGTTAAAGTTCAACAATTATTTATTATAGTGATACCATATCATATATAAGTGATTTGTGTTAGATTAACTAAAAAGATATTTTATCAACAAAAAATATAAAGTTTAATCTTATTATTAGAAAAAATTGTAATTGATTATGTTAATTAAGGACCATCTAAAATATATTTTATCATATAAAAGCAAATTTAATATGAGTGAAATATATTATATTAAATTTTATTTACTATATTCAATTTCAAATATAAAGAAAAAAATGTGCTTGAATTTGAGTTAAAATATATTAAAAAAACTATTTATGATTTGATACAATATAATTAATTGATGTCATTTAACTAAAATAATTTTATTAATGGAAGTGAAGGGAAATATATTAATGGAGGAAACATCAAAATAAAATAAATAGCTCTAAAAGAGCTTAAAAATCCTACAAATGAAAGATTCGAACCCGGGACCAATTAATGGAGTACGATTGCTTTAACTGCTGTGGCAATGTAGACACTTATATGTACTAATCACACTTTATATTATTATAGGGGGCGGCCAGTGCCTGCACGTGCAGGCGCCGGCAGGCACAAGGCTCCGGCCCTGGCGTTATCTATTTACAATAATATTAAGAGAAAGATTATTATACAAATTACGTCACTCACATATATTTTAATATCATTTTTATGACATATAATATTTATTAGTATTTATTCATGAACTTTTTATTAATTGAATAATTTTATATATATTAAAAATGTTCAGAACTTAATATATATGGTTAAATGAATATACTTTAATGTTTTAAGTTGTCACTTATTGCAAGTGATGGCAATCGTCCATTTGGATGATGGAACTCTTTTTCTTAAAAGGTGCGTTTGGCATTGGAATCAGGTCGAGAATCCGGGCTTGGTTTCAGGGGGTTCCACCAAACGGTTCATGTTTGACGGAACCCGAGATGAAATCTGGGCTCTAGAATTTGGGATCACGTGACTCCAATTTTAGGGCTCAAGCCGGAACTTGACGGTTCCACCTGTTGCTTTTTTCTTTTTTTCTTACTTTTTTTATTGATGTGACGACTTTTTTCTTTTAGAGTCCATTTGGCAAACCACGAAAATATTTCGAGGGTTGCCTATTTCCTAAGGAATTCACTTTTTAAAAAGTGTCTTCCGTTGTTTTTTTTATTGAATTGTATGACCTTTTGAGTGTTTGGGTACCATGTTTTGAGAAAAAAAATAAATTTTTTCCTCAAAATTGAAGTAACCATTTTATTACAAATCAGACAAGTAATTCTTCATATTTGCTATTTATGTAATGTAATTGACTTGACCAAGAGATATGAGAAGAAGCGATGGAGTACCTTGAGCCAGATGACCCTCGCCGGCTTCAGTTGCAGCCCCGATGAGGTGCACACCGACGCCTTCTCCTTCAAACAGGCGATGGTTGCTCCCACGGTCGGATCTTGGAATAGTTGAGCCCGTCGTTCTTGAGCGAGAACCACCAGTGCCGCATCGTCCACTTGTAGATGATCCCCGACGATGGCGCCTCCGCCTTGAGGAGGAGGGTTCGTCGACGTGATGAGCTCTGTGTCCGGCTACACCGTGGTCGCACCCGGAGAGTGGCTAGTGATTCCGTCGAAGTCGACGGAGACTCAACATAGCGGGTGCATGTCTTGCACCTGCTTTGTGGCCGGCTGCAACGACGATATTGTGCTGAGCAGAGTGACGAAAAAAAATGAGGTCTGACCTCATTTTCTTTTTCCAACAGACAAGTTTTCATAGAATCTTTATCATAAGAATTTGATCCCCAAATGCCTCAATCGACTTTTTTCCAACGGTTGACTAAAAACCCATGGATTGATGTAAATTCATAGGAATAAACGATTCTCAAACAAGCCCTTATTCTTTCCACTCTCACGTTTTATTTCCTTTTTAATTTATTTTAACTTTACTTTTTCATTTAAATTATTAACATTTAATCTTAAATATTAAATCTTAATTTTATATAACTTAATATTATAATTCTAATTTTTCCTTTTTAATATTATCTTTTTGTTTTAATTTAAATTATCAATTCATAAATGTTAGTTATAATTTTATACTAATTCAATAATATAATTTTAAAATCATATATTTTATTTTTTATTTTAACTTTTATTAAACATTTATTAATATTTTTAACATTTATTATTAATGTATAAAATTATTAATGTTTATTAAGATTTTTAACGTTTATTTTAAATTATTAACTCAATACCTTCTAATTTTAATTATTAACGTTTATTTTAAATATTATATTTTAATTTTAATTATTAACGTTTATTTTAAATATTATAATTTTAATATTTTATATATTATATTATTTATTAAAATTTTTAGAAAATAAATTTGTATGTCTCAAACTAGTATTTTTATTTTTATTTATAAATAATATATTTATCTAAAAGATAATTCTATATTTTTGGGTTCACACACTATTCATCCAAACACCCCTAGAATTTAGCATCATTAGTTCATCCAAACACCATTAGAACTAATATATCAAATTAACGTCACTCACATATATTTTGATATCATTTTTATGACATATAATATTTATTAGTATTTATTCATAAACTTTTTATTAATTGAATAATTTATATATATTAAAAATGTTCAGAACGTAATATATATGGTTAAAATGAATATACTGTTATTATTTTAAGATAACTTATTGCAAGTGATGGCAATCGTCCATTTGGATGATCGAGCTCTTTTTCCTAAAGTGGTTAAACATTTATAATCGATGAACAATTAAAAATAAAGGACCGCCAAATCGTGAAATCATTTGCAATCTCACAAAGAGTTCCATCATTTCCTCTCTAGCAATCGTTTTGATTTTGTGTTTTTTTTCCTTTTTATCCTTCTCCTTCTTATGCAAGACATTTGAACTCACAATGAGTTTCAAGGCCTCATTGGCATTGAATGTAATTCCTGTTGAATCTAGGATCCCGAGAATGTTTTGAATAATCACAAATTTGTAAGTGAACTCAGTTTGTACTAATGAACTTGTTTGAGCTGATTTCTGTAACAGCATATAGACAAGTTCAGTACAACGGTCGATCTGAGCTGAAGGAATGGACGACCACTGCATACGTGATATATATCAATGAAGT
>LTAE01003647.1:0-13191 GCA_001647135.1 Pontederia paniculata
CTGCAAGTTCAATTACTTATGTGAGAACTATCTATGTGTATAACTTCATGTTTCATCTAGGCCCTAGTCATCAATTCTTATCTCTGTAAATATAATCTTTACTTTAGTTTTACTTTTCTGTTTTTAGAACTTAATCAACCTGAAATCAATGTTATCTCCTATTAACCTCTAGGATTAGATAAGTTTATAGTTCTTCGTGGGTTCGACACTCTACTCTTTCACTTTAGTACTTGTTCGACTAGTGCACTTGCTAGCATTTTAAATTGCGTGTTCAGCATTTTTCGCATCAAATTACCAACTCAAGGTCCAAGATGCTTAAAAGATACATACTCACCTATGACCAACATAGCCAAAGCACCAAGAGTGTAACCTATGGCCAATGCCAATTTTCAGTTACAACCTGCCCTCATAACTATGATTCAACAAGACCAATTCGGAGGGGGCAGCCACTGAAGATCCATCCCAACATTTGGACAACTTTAAGAAGATATGTGAAACTCTCCTATTTAACAATATACATGTTGAAGTTATCTACATGAGAATTTTTCCTTTCTCATTGAGAGGGAAAGCAAAATTGTGGTGGAAGAGTTTAAAACTTGAAGAAGTAGCTAATTGGGACATGTTAGTGCAATGCTTCCTCGTCTGAGTTTTTTCCTATAAGCAAGACCGCACATATTAGAGATGAGATATACGATTTCAGCCAATTAGAAATGGAAAATCTGTATGAAGCTTGGAAAGGGTTCCAGAATCTAGTTGCATCATGCCCACATCATGGATATGAAAGATGGCAGCTGTTAGACCGTTTCCACTCAAGATTGAACTATCCGACCGTAATTGCATTGGACAATGCCGCAGGATGAATCTTCGCAACATCTGATATGGATGAAGCATACAATATCATTGAGAAGTTGGCAAAGAACCACCATTATTTGAGACATGAAAGATCGAGGAAACCCACAAATAAGAGATCAACCGATGAAGGAGAAAACTTATCAACAAAGGTTGAAGAAGCCATACAAAAAGCCTTGGGGAAACTGAACCTCGCATCCCAAGTCAACATGGTGCTGCCTGAACTGTGTAACCTGTTTCAACAAGATCCCCAATATGACCAGCTCAATGGCTATGAAAATTTCGCCCCAAAACCCCTTTCTAAGAAATGTGCTCCTGAGAACAGAAACCACTCATATTTTTCCTAGAGAAATAACCATTACCAAAACACTCCAAATCACAACCCACCTCATCACAACCTAGCTTGGCAACCCAGGATATTGCAAAGACCAGCCCAACAACAACCACTCTTGCTACCTAGCTCAAATCTTGAACCCTCAAAGCCCAAGTTGGAGGAATTGATACAACAACTAATGAAGAAACAAGAGAAGATGAATTCCATGATTGAACAACTGGTCATTCACAAAATCTTTTAGAAAATCAAATAGCTTTGCAAGCAAATAATGCAGCTTCACGACCCTCCACTTTGCCAGGACAACCACAACCGAACCCTAGGGAACAAGTTCAGGTTGTTACATTAAGAAGGGGAAAGAACTTACCACAAAGACAACCATCTAGAGGTTTAGATCAAGCAAAAAAAGAACCTGAAAACCATAATATTCAATATCCTATTGAGAAGAAGAAACAAGCTGAACCTGTAGAGAAGGATCACATCCTATCACAAAAGGAACAACCAATCGATTATTATCTACCCTTGCACAAAGTCTTACCCTTCCCTTAAAGAATGCTCAAAGAACAAGAAAGGCAACAGTTTGTAAGATTTGTCAAAATATTGAAGAAACTACAATCAACATACCTTTTGTGGAAGCAATCCAACACATGCCCTCATATGTGAAATTCATAAAAGACATTCCGTCTAAAAAGAGGAGGATAGACTTTGAAGAAACTGCGTCTCTGATAGAGAATGCTAGTGCAGTGAACAATCACCTAAACTGAAGAATCTTGGCAGTTTTTCTATTCCTTGTGAGATTGGACACCTACAAATAAGAATGACACTTTGTGATCTAGGAGCTAGTGTGGGTGTCATACCTACTTCTATGAGTGGTCGACTTAACGCTGGAGAACCTAAGCCCACATATGATACTTCAATTGGCGGACATATCAATGAAGCATCCTAGGGGAATTCTTGAGGCTATACCCATCAGAGTTGGTAAATTCTTTATCTCGGTTGATTTTGTAGTTTTGGATATGCCCGAAGACTCAAATACTCCCATAATTCTTGAAAGACCTTTCCTTGCCACTGCTGGAGATGTCATTGATGTGAGGGATGTCACATTAACTTTTCGGGTGGGGGAGGACAAGATAGAATTGAACTTACTAAGACAATGAAAAATTCATCCGGAGATATTTTCTATGAAGATTATGATATTATTGAAGAGGTTGTGCATGAAGTATCTGCAGTAGCCCTAGTAGAAGAATATGAATGAGATCTAGAAGATAGTGAAATCAATGAACGGTTTGAAGAAAAAACTGAGCAACAAGTGCTTTCGGTTTCAAGAAATTCAGGAATAGTTTGTGAGGAGGAAAATCAATTACATCTCACTAAATTTGCCTATCACAACCCTGCTGAGTCAGCCAGATAACATACTGAAAGATCCTGATGAAACTAAGTCACCACGAGACTCGAACTGAAACCGCTTCCACCTACACTAAAATATGAATTCCTTGGACTAGACTCTACCTATCCTGTGATCGTTAGTTCAACCTTATCTGAACATCAACTTGGGAAGTTGCTAGAAGTGAACAGCACATCGTAAAGCCATCGTAAAGCCATCGGATTCTCAATCGATGACATTAAGGGAATTAGTTCGTCACCATGTATGCACAAAATCCCTTTGAAGGACAGTCACAACCCTACAGGTGAGGCACAAAGAAGATTAAATCTGAACCTAAAGAAAGTTGTCAAGAAGGAAGTTCTCAAACTATTGAATGCAGGACTTATCTATCCTATCTCCGATACCAAATGGGTGAGCTCAATACAGGTAGTTTCTAAAAAGGAAGGTACAACCATCATCAAAAACAAAAAAGGGGAACTCATTCCTAACCGAGTGACCACCAAATGGAGAATGTGCATTGATTATTGAAAATTGAATAACGCGACAAGGAAGGGTTACTTCCCATTACCATTCATTGTTCAGATGCTTGAACGCCTGATAAAACACAAATAATTTTGTTACCTAGATGGATATTCAGGTTTCTTGCAAATTCTGATTCACCCTGCCGATCAAGAGAAGACAACCTTCACATGCTCATACGAAATCTATGCATATAGAAGAATGCCATTTGGTTTGTGCAACACACCAACTACTTTTCAAAGGTGCATGATGTCCACCTTCTTTGAATTCATTGAAGATATAATGGAAGTTTTCATGGATGCCTTTTAAGTATATGGGTCGTCATTTGATAATTGTTTATATAACCTGAAGAAGGTTCTTCAAAGGTGTGAAGAAGTGAACCTGGTGCTGAATTGGGAGAAATGCCACTTTATGGTAACTCAAGGAGTCGTATTGGGACATATAATTTATGAGAAAGGCATTGAAGTAGACAAAGCCTAAATTGAAGTGAACAAAGCTTCCACCGCCAATTAACACGAAAGGTATAAGAAGTTTCCTAGGTCTTGCGGGTTTTTACTGAAGATTCATAAGAGATTTTTCAAAAATAGCTAAGCTATTAATAGACTTGTTGCTTAAGGATGCTGAATTCCTCTTCGACAAACAATGTTTGGAAGCATTCAACAAGATCAAGCAAGCTCTTACCTTAGCTTCTATTATGCAGTCGCCTGATTGGAGTCTTCCTTTCAAAATCATATGTGATGCAAGCGACCATGCCATAGGAACTATCCTGGGACAGAAAAAGGACAAAGGCAACACTGTTATCTACTATGCCAGTGAACCTTAGATCCTATGCAGCAGAATTACACAACAACTGAAAAAGAGATGCTAGCGACCTGGTCGGCGCAAAAGTAATCGTTTATACATATCACGAGGCTGTGAAACATTTCATGCAGAAGAAAGACACCAAACCCCGACTCATAAGATGGGTTTTGCTAATGCAAGAGTTCAACCTAGAAATTAAAGATAAAAAGGGAGCCGAGAACCTTGTTGTCGATCATCTGTCAAGGCTGATCAAACCTCTTGAAGATTATTCCATGCCAATTAATGAGAACTTTCCTAATGATTCACTTTTTGCAGTCTTCAACACAAAACTGCTGTGGTACATCAACATAGCTAACTTCCTAGCGCATCAACAAGTATTCGAAAAATGCTATATTTCGCAGGAAATAACTTATCAAGGGAAGAAAAGTCTGTTCAATGAACTCAAATAATACTATTGGGATGATCCTATGCTTTTCAAGAGATGCTATGACAGACAGTTCAGGATTTGTGTACTAGAGGAGTGTCACAGTTCTGAATATGGAGGTCACGGCGGAGTCCAGAGGACGGCCAAGAAAATATTACAAGTTGGTTACTACCGGCCAACTATTTTTAAGGAGGTGAACATCTATATGCGACAGTGTGACCACTGTCAACGTACTGGAAATATTTCAAGAAGAAATGAGATGCCACAAACTGGCATCCTCGAAGTCAAACTTTTCGACGTTTGGGGAATAGATTATATGGGACCATTCTCGACATCTGGCATATTCAAATATATACTTGTGGTCGTTGACTATGTATCAAAGTGGATTGAAGCCATTCCGACTATGCACTATGATGCTGCTTCTGTTCGAATATTTTTTAGGAAGGTTATATTCCCACGGTTTGGAATTCCTTAGACAATTATCAGTGATGGAGGAAAACACTTCGCTGAAAAATAATTTGAGAATATGCTCTGCAAATATGAAATTTATCACAAGGTCACAACCGCCTACCATCCGCAGACGAGCGACCAAGTAGAAGTGTCAAACCGGCAGATTAAGACCATACTAGAAAAAATCGTTTCAAAGTCAAGAAAGGATTGGCCGTCGAAGCTGGATGAGGCCTTATGGGCTTGCCGAACAGCCTTCAAGATAGGATTTGGAGCCACAGCCTACCAGTTAGTATAAGGGAAATCATGTCATCTTTTTGTCGAGATGGAATACAAAACATATTGAGTTGTGAGACAACTGAAACTTGTATATGAAGATGGCTGGAGATAACCGAAACTTGCAACTTGCAGAGTTAGAAGAATTACGACTCTAGGCTTATGAAAATGCTAAGGTTTATGAGGAAAGGACTAAAGCTTGGCACAACCAATGTATTTTGAACAAGTGAATTCAAGTCGGGGGACAAGTCCTCCTCTTCAAAGAATTACAACTCCAGGCTTATGAAAATGCAGATTTATAAGGAAAGGACTAAAGCTTGGCACGACCAATGTATTCTGAACAAGTGCATTCAAGTCGAGGGACAAGTCCTCCTCTTCAACTCAAGACTAAAAGTCTTTCCCGGAAAGCTCAAATCTCGATGGACCGGCCTCTATATGGTTAACAAGATATTCGATCACGATGCTATAGAGCTACTCTCAAAGCATGGGCATGTTTTCAAAGTGAATGGTCATCGGCTTAAGACATACCAACCAAGGATAAGACCACCCAAAAAGAAATCCATCACCTTTGAACTTGTCACAACATCATGAACACACGGGGATATCTAGTCAAGAACATTAAATAGAGACGCTTACTAGGAGGCAACCCAAGCTAACATCTAATAAATTATTTTTTCTTTGTTTGTGTCATTAGCAAGATGCCAAATTGGATGTAGTTGTGATCAACAGTTTTCAGGTCTATGAATAAATGGAACTACTCCTGTTCTGGGCGAGAATTTTCTAATTTTCCCACTCGCCGACATTTCACAAAAATTACCATTTTGCCACCTAAGGAGATCGGTCGATACCTTTATTTTCTCTCTCCTCCCACAATCTCCTTTCCACCAACCCTTCATCTTCACCGCCTTACTCGTCCAAACAATCGCCATTTTCCTCCACGCTGCTTATGGTCCTACAAGAGGGCAGACTACGGGGAAAACTTGGAGACTTAAACCTAAAGGGAAGCAAGGCACGACGGCGACCGACCTGCGCTCATCATCGACGCAAAAGTTCCAACCGACAACTCGACAACTACTGGAACTTCATCCACGAAACCCTATGCACCAGCCCGACTACTAGTCGCACCGGCACCACACCTGGTTTTGGAGGTGAGACCACTACTATACCTCCCTCCACTTCACAGGGAAGATGACAAAAGCCAAGACTGTCGTGAAGCGGCCGACACCTGCAACTGCAACTTCCGATGCTCCAGTTAGTAGCCAAGAAAGCTACATGGATCTCCGCAGCCAACGTCAGTCGAACCGACGAAGCAACCAATGTCAGTCGAACTGACGAAACAAAAATTAGTAGCCAAGAAAGCTACATGGATCTCTGCAACCGCAGCAAAGGCTCTAATTTCGAAGTAGCAGAAGACCTTCCCCCGAGTTCCTAAAGCACCGAAAGCTCCACCTCCACAACCCACAGCACAACCTAACGCCACAGCTGCCCCCGCACCATCCACGAAGACAAGGAAAGAGCCTGAGAAGCAGCTAGCGAAGAAGACCAAAAAGGCATCTAACAAAGCACCTGCAGCCGTCTCCAAGCCAACCGAAGAACCGGAGGATGAGGTCGACCACCAGCCCTTGGAGTCACGAGTGCGGAAGAAGAAGCCTACTAAAGAGCCTATTGTACAACCCACTACCATTCCCACAGACGTCTCTTCACCAGCTCAGGTGGCAGAACTGACTCTTAAGAAGACAACATTTGCCATTCCTTTGAAACCGAAGAAGAACTGCATTGAAAAGTCAAAGACGAAGAAGCGCCCACATCCACTTGAAAATGAGGAGGAAAAAGGTGCAGACCTATAATCCTTGGTTAGGAAACCTCACAAGCATAGTCAGATTGTGACACAAGAGACTATTGCTGACAAAGAGGAAACCACCGTAGAAGAAATCCAACAACCACCTGAAGAAGAAATCCACCCGAAGAAGCAGTCGAATCTAAAGAACCAGCACAATCACAACCTTGCAACATAGACGAACCACCGAAAGAGGCTTTGCCTTCAGACGCTCCTGCCATCACATCCCTTCCTCCATAGGACAACACTGCTGTTACACCCAAGCAACCAGCAGATGCGGAAGAAGAAAATGATAAGGAGATTGTGTCCGAAGATCAGCCTGATCTCTCGACCCTCGGAGATGCACCACCACCCACTACCGCAACTAAATCTAGTGATAGTGGTCTACTACCACTCCCTACCCAAATTGAGTTCCGAGACGAGCAGCAGTGCTCATTGTATGAGAAGCTCAATGCTAGGGAGTTCCTCGCAACTCAATACCTATATATTGAATCACTAAAGACATTGGGCTTGCTCAACGACATGACTAGGCAGCTCAAGAAAATGGGTATTGACAGGTTCTTTCTCAACTCTTGGCCCACTTACGAACGCATTATCTTTGAATTTCTGAGTTCTTTATATGTTGCGGACAATGAAGACGACCTTAGCATCAACTTTCGTCTTTTCAACCAAGAATTCTATAGAACCTTTAATGAGTTTTGCGCAGTTTACAGATTTCCAACCGAGACCATGCAAAAGAAGAATATGAGTTACAACGGTTTTGAAGTCTTGAAGTGGACCACTAGAGAAAATAGATTTGTTCTTCGATAAGCGAAGTCATTTTCTTTCCAAAATCCTACTGTCAAATATTTCCAAAAAGTGATGGCCAATACCCTATTCGAAAGGTACAATACTAAAGCCAATGTCCGAGAAGCTGACATGTATATGATTTGGGAATTTCTGAAATGGAAAAAAATCAATGTCGAATACATGTTCTTGGAGTACATCTCCCGACTGGCTACAACTGAAAAGGGACCTATCATCATAGGTGTGCTGATCACCCCCATAGCTGAGAAATGCAAAGTGGACCTGTCAGGGTGACATGCAATTAGAGGAGCCACTAAGATCGATATGTCCGCGATGATCAGTATGAATATTATTGCAATTCGAAACAGTGAGTATATTTTGGTGTATAAAGGAAATGACACGTCCATTGTGCTGCCCAATCTATCACTTACTGATATCAGCAAAGGCAAAAACTGGACCCTACTCACACCCGAGTCGAGCGCCCCTTACAGCTCCATAGCAACTTCCAAGAAGATACCCTCAGCTGATGCCACCGATGGAGGATCACTTATCTCGATGCTGACCGAGTTACTTGCTGAATAATGTAAGCATTCTTCTCTTCTTGAAACTATTGTTATCTAGAACAAGGATCTCAAGAAGGAGCACTGCCAACTCAAGAATGATCTGCTGAGCAAGCTAGAAGAAATGAACGTGGAATCAGAGTAGGACGACGAGAGCTCCAAAGCTGAACCTTCCTTAACATGAACGACTACTCTCCCGACTAAGCTTCAACACTAGGGACAGTGTTGGGGTTATGTCCAGAGAGGTCATGTTATGATCACACATACCATGTTTGAATTCCTATTCTTTGTCGCTCGTGATCTTTTTGCTTGTTGTTGTTGTTGTCACTTTTTCCTATTGCTTGTCTGAAGTCTGATAAAAGTTTGTCGAGAATTTTTTATGATGTTTTGACTCTGTTAAATGAACTTTGTTTGAATTGTGTTCTATGCACATGTATTTACACTCTGGCTTGCCTTGTTTATTTCTCAACTTCTGAGTTAAGGTAGTATGAGGTCCAAGCCATTTATATTTATAGGTTTTATTGTAGTTGTTCACTGTGACTTGATGAATGCTTGACTTGACTGACTATATTTTGGAATCAAAGTTTATGCACCAGTCTGTCTGCTTATCACACCTATGCTTTTTAGGTTTCAGAATCCTACATTTTAGCAAGTAACTGACCCCATGAAAAGAGCAAATAAAAAGTCCCCTTTGTACCCCAAACATTTGTAGGAATGTTTTTTTTATTTTTAAATAACTACTCCTCTAATCTTCCACTTGGAAGAGTTAAGAGTATGCTTTTTAACACTCTAGGCACCTACACAATTATTCTTAAAAGAAAGGGATGTACAATACCACATAGAACAATCCCTCTCATCCAAAATAACTACTCCTCTGACCTTCCACTTGGAAGAGTCAAGAGTATTTGTCTCATAGCACCCTTAGCATCCTCACCAAGTATGCTGTCTCTTTTTGCTTTCACATTCCTACATGCATTCTCGAGGAAAAAAAAAACAAAAAGGGGGCGGGGACATGAGAAGAAAAAGTATGAGAAAAATTGCTATGCTCTAAAGTGAAAACAAAGAAGGGGAAGGTTGCCTTGGTCATTATTTAAAAGTGATTATTTTGTCTAATGAGTGGTTGTGACATGCAGACTTAGAGGTTGTGACTTTGAGCTACATTTAGCTAGAATTTCGCTGATCCCTAAATCCGATTGTTGCCAAGCCGAGTCTAAGTCAGCTGCAGTGTATCATGAAGTGAAAGAAAAGTTGTTTTTTTGTGGAAATTGACTTGCTCCTTATGTTGTGGTCTTCACAGTTGAAATTGATGTTGCCTTAATCTTAATTCATTTGTTGAGGACAAGCAAAGATTCAAGTCCTGAGATGTTTGATGTGATGCATCAAGTGCTGAATTTTATGTTCTTTATAGTCATGATCTCCACTGTTTTCGCGCTATTATGTCACACTCGAGCCCTATTTCGTCCTACGTTCCCACTTTTTCAGCAAGCACACACTGTAGAACCAAATGATGCTGCCTTATGCTTTTATTGCAAGAACTTCGAGAAAAGACGCTTTCACATCCTCACATACTGAGACATCACGACTCTACACAAAGAGATCGCCTGACGACAAAAAACCAAAATGGAAAAGAATCTTTTATAGACCACATTTGGAAAGGATATAATAGAAGAATAAAAATGACAGTATCAGGCTGGACAAAGATGCCACGTGTTGAATGAAGGCAGAGGGTATAAAAGGACGAATTAGAAGATAGAAAAATATCTCTCATTTTTGGGGAAGCGTTTTGGAAGGCTCACATGCGGGATCACCATGACTCTATCCATTGCTGGGGAACCAAAGATGACGCCATTGATTAGCAACCCTGCAAGATGAAGAACATGAGCATTTCTAATCTTTACTCC
Source organism: Pontederia paniculata (assembly GCA_001647135.1). NCBI lineage: Eukaryota > Viridiplantae > Streptophyta > Magnoliopsida > Commelinales > Pontederiaceae > Pontederia > Pontederia paniculata. The sequence goes on from LTAE01003647.1 coordinate 10,116, forward strand.
TTTATTTTGATGAACATGTTATGTAACTAAGTAGGATAATCTAGAGTTTGCAGTAGGGGATGAAGGATTTGGATTACTATTTTGGTTTCATATGTCTTTGAACTATTTTTTGTTTTTGCTTTATGACCCTCGATTCGATTTTCTTTCTTGTTTGTACTCACTCTCGCTCGATGATACGTCCTTAATCGGAAGAATCCGGTGAAGTGAGTGATCACAGTTTATTTATCCATTGAGTGCATTGAGTCACTACTATCGGGCGATTCACAACCTTACAACCGTGAGGACCAGTCTTAGTATTTTTTCTCTTGGAGCATTTGGAGGACTGACCATCACATCTCGCTCTCTCATAGTCAGGTGGCGGTAGCAAACCATTAGACTCACCTAGATTAGGTCCCAAGATTCTTTTGTGCTCTTCATTGCGTGACTGCGAGGAGATTGTGACTGAATCACGTGAAAAGGAATCCATAATTTCTCTCTTCACCAAAAACTGATTTAGTGTATAAAACCTTCCCTGTAAACGAGAATCCAATCCGACATCCCTGAAACCTGTATTTGTTGTATCTCATATTTGTGCAGTTGTGATCTGTTTTGTCCACGTTATCTTAGTTAATTTATGCATACAATAAAAAAACCCTAAAAATTAGTTAATCTACATATTAGTTTCTTATAGATTGATATTCTCATTCTTCATTATTCTCGAGTGATTAATTCCTGATAGTTGCTTTCAGCTCCTTATGGATTCGATACCCTAAGCGCTACACACAATAAGTTGTATACTTGCAGTATTGTTCTAGGATTTTTAAAACTGATTGTCTATTGATTCACTATCTTGCATTTACTCTGTCACAACTCTACTCACAAACTTGTATATGAACCCTATTTTGATATAACCTTAGACACACCACATCATCAATTACCTAAACATCGAAACACATGCTAATTCATAATTAAGTTAAAATATGCAAGATTGATTGTTATGTTTGATATAATGAAAATGAGATAAATCTTTGAGAAATTTAGTGTTGGCGCATTAACAATGGGGGAAGATGTCTTTGATACATCCCGAAAATTGTCTTTCACTAGAAATAGTGTTTGAACTTCTCATGTATGACCCCGAAGAGAGAGTCGGCCTAGCAAGCCATGTTTATGTGATGATGTTACTCAAGACTCCTCAAAGTAAAGATAATAATTGTTCATGTGAATTATGTTAATTATGTGAGTCAAAGAGAACTCAAATGAGATCATATGACTAAGGTGCAAGATGTATGCCTAATGAAGTGATGTTTGTTGAGCGGAATGCCTTTATTGATCAATTGATTTGTGTGGCACGAAATGCCTAAAACCAAGGGAATCTAGTGTATAGTATTGGGAGGTTCCTAAGGCTTGATCCACCAAGGTTTTGAGGGTGAAGAAGGACCCGAAAGGGCTGAGGCATGGTTGGAAAATGTGTCAAACATCTTTAAGTATATGGACTATGTGGAAGAAAGGTTGGTGGTGTTTGCCACTCAGCGCTTGTTTGGTGGGACCAAGAATTGGTGGAGGGACACATTGAGGATCAAGTTTCATGATGAGTGTACATCTCGTGGAATCACTTTGTGGAAGCATTTGAGAATAGGTACTCCCCTATGTACCTTAAAGATTAAATGAGGAATGAGTTTCTCTATCTTCAATAAGAGGACATGATGGTGGACCAATATATGATCAAGTACCTTAAGTTGGAGAAGTATAACGACCTCCAAGAGATGGAAAGGGTAAGGCTCAAAAGTGGTCGTTGTGAGACCATGAATGAGTTCATAAAGTTGGCCAACAATTTGGAAGGAGACTTTAAGAGAGCTCAAGCTTCCAAATAAAAGGCTCATAAGAAATACAAAGGGCAACACAAGTACCAAGAAACCATGAAGAAAAACACCTTAGAAAAAGGAGGAACCCCAAGTGAACAAAGCTGCTTGCAAGCAATAATGCCGCTTGAGTGCTGGGTGTGTGATTCCAATGTGACAGGAAGGACACTATGTTAAGAATTGCTTAAAAATTGTGGCTCGCTTTCAAGGAAAAAGGAAGGAAAAACAATATTATCAACCTCAAAAAACTCTGGGAAGGGCTTACAACATGTATGTTGAGGAGGCCCTTCTATCTAATTAAGTGGTCCAATCTATGCTCCTTATTGCAGAACATTATGCAAAAGTTCTTTTTTTATTTTTGGTGCTCCTCATTGTTTTGTGTCTACTATTCTCTAAAATGCTTGGAGTCAATGTAGGATCTGGATGGCACAAAGAGGGGGGAGGGGTGAATTGGTGTATAAAACTTTTTCTACTATTTCTTAAACGATTAGTTATATAAGCGGAAGCACGCAAATGCAAATATAAACAAGAAGAAGAAACAAGAGACAAACAAGCAAGCAAACAAACAGTGGTTTGTTGACGAGGTTCATCAAAACTCCTAGCCTACGTCCCCGCTCCGGTCTTCTCGAACTCGAGACCTCCGGAGATCACTAAACTCCTTCTTCAAGGGCGAAGACTCCCGTACAACTTCTCCTTTCTTTCTCAGAGGACAAGGAGACAACCTCTTACAAGTTCACTCTTGAACTCACTCTTCCTTCTATCCTGGATTCTTCACTCAAATCACAGAAGGAGGAACTAAGGCTTTTTTGCTCAAGCACTCACTAGCTAAATTTGCCAAAGTTACTTACCAAGACTCTTGGGATTACAATATATACTCTGCAAAAATGACCTAATCTGTCTCTCAGAAAATTAGTCGTTAATACAAGTACAGTGCACTTCACCTACCCCACGGTTGCCCACTGCTCTTGCCTCGGTCGACTGCTGCTCTGGTGAAGTCTTCACTTGAACTGCTGTCTGGTGCCTCGGTCATCCACCGTTCACCCTCGGACGTCCGCAGTTCAAAGTCTGAAGCCTTTGTTCCTCAGTCAAGCTCTTTCGGTCGTCCACCAAAAACTTTGGCCGACCGATCTTGACTTACCTTCACTTCTTCAACCTGTCTCTGGTCGTCCGCTGATTGCACCTCAATCTTCTCGGACGTCCACTCTTCGATCGAAGACTTTGGTCAAGCTCCTTCAGTT
>LTAE01003647.1:13463-36325 GCA_001647135.1 Pontederia paniculata
TGCAACATGTTGATTCTCGATGGGATTAACTTGCTCAACAACTTGAGGAATTTCTAATGGACCCTCTGGGACAACATCATTGTGTAAGGGAGGATTATTATTATCACCCATCTCCTCACCATGTACCGATGCATGAGATGATGCAGATGAATCCCTAGTAGGTCGTCCATTTGGAGGAGCAGACTGACTTTGGCCAACAATAGCAATTTGGCCTTCACCACGACGTCTACGCGGTTGAATTTTTCCCCTTCAAAATAAATAAATAAAAATAATAATGTCAAAAGAATGCACTAAGTTCTAATGCAAATAACTTTACATAAAACATTAAACTTAGGTCACACTATTGTCTACAGAATCTCATAACCTAGGCTTTGATACAAAAAATTGTCACACCTGACCTCTTTATTGCACTAAAACCCAATTATTATAACTCTTGATTTCATTTAACATATGTTAAAATAAAATTTGCGAAACCTCCTTCCCTAAATATTATCTCACTACTTGTGAATACATATAAGAGTTAAAGGTATAAAAAGAACTTTAATTTAAACGTATAATACCCTACATTCACATACTTCCATTTTTTTTCACACGCAATGTTACACAAACCATTCCAAAGAAGGCAAGTGGTCTACATACTTTACGCATAATTCTACTACATTATTTTCATAATCTATGTATATAAAATGCATGCATGCTTTCAAAAAAAAAACAAAATAGAAGGGGAATAAAAGTGCACCAACGGCTCGACCTCTTCTATATGCAGCAAAAGTAGCACCTGGGACAACTCAACCCGACAAGCTACCCAAAATCTGAAAAATTTGAAATAGAGTAGGGTGAGCAAACAACAAGCTCAGTGAGTGGAATAAAAGTATAACATAGGGGAACAATACAAGTGTTAAAACACACATTCCATTCGAGCAAAAACTTTAAATCACTATCATAATTAAAGTTCTGAAATCATATGTTTTTATGTAACATATAATGAAATCTCAATATTATGATATACATGATCAAATTCCACACGTGTTATTGGACATACAACAACATGGGTCAATACAATCACGCAGAGCATAGACATGGGCCAATACGTGTTGTAGAGTTTCATGGTCATGAGTCGATATAGTTAAGTAGAGCTTCATAACCATGAGTCGATACAACAACATAGAGCAATAAACATGGGTCAATAAGTATTGCAGAGCAATCAACATGGGTCATACGTGCACGCAGAGCAGCCCCCAAAGGGTAAAAACACCCGATATATGCCCCAAAGGCATTATGCATATCGAACGCGGTCCCAAAGACCTATTTCAACTAGTATGAAAATTTAACACAAGGGGGAAGAGGATGATTGCTAAGTATGTGTTAAGATATCTTGTTTATCAACAAGTCAAGATTAAGAAACAAAGACCATCCGGTTTGCTTCAATCTTCGGAATTTCCAGCATGAAAATGACAAGGTGACAATGAACTTTGTGATGGGGCTACCAAGAACCAAGATTGGTACTTCTAAATAGGTTAACGAAGTCGGCTTATTTTCTACCTATGAAGTCAAGTCAATCTATGGAAACTTGTATGTTAAGGAAATTATTCGACTTCATGGGATTCCCAAATCTATATTTTCAGATAGAGACCCATTGTTCACCTCAAGGTTTTAGAGAAGTTTGCAAGATGTTTTTGGAACAAGGCTAAATTTTAGCATGACTTTCAATCTAGAAATCGATAGGCAAAGTGAGAGGACAATTCAAACACTTGAAGATATGTTGAGGGCTTGTTCATTAGATTGACATGGTAGTTGGGATACTCAATTTACGTTAGTGGAGTTTGCCTATAGCATTAGTTACCATGCAACTATCAAGCTAGTCCCATTTGAAGCTCTATACGAAAGATCATGTAGGTCTCCTTCAAGTTGGACTAGGAGAAAGAATACTTCTTGGATAACAATTAGTGCAAGATTGCTCTAACAAAGTCGACTTAATTAAGAAAAGGATGTTAGAGGCACCAAGTAGGAAAAAGAGTTATGTCGACCAAAAGAGAAAGGAACAAATCTATAAGGTTGGTGACTATGATGTTGAATACTTCATCAACGAAAGGGGTAATGCATTTTAGCAAGAAAGGCAATTTGAGTCCAAGATATGTTGGAACTTCTAAATCATTAAGAAGGTAGGTGCGACAAATAAGTTAGCATTACCACCCTCATATACAAGAATCCATGATGTGTTCCATTTGATGCTTAGAAGATATGACCATGATGATGCCAATGTAATAAAAATTGAAGATCCAAACATCAAAGAAGATTTGACTTATGAAGAACAACCCATAGAAATATTGAAGTATATTCAGAACAAAATAGTACCAATGATCAAAGTGACATGTAAGCATTATCAAGAAAAGAAAGTTATTTGGGAACTTAAGGATGAAATGAAGGAAACGTTTCGGCTCCTATTCGGTAAGTTTTTATGATTATGCAAATTTGAGTACAAATTTTATTTTAAGGGGAGTAGGATGTAAACTTCCATTTATTTGAAATGGCTCATAAACTCAAACCAGCCCAAAAACTCAACTTGAGTGGGTGATGCCCTATGTATAAAAGGATAAACTAACCATATTTCTCCAACTTTCTCCCAAATCTTTCTATCTCCTCTCATCTCCTTCTCTGGTTCAGCCCTACAAGAAAATTTTGGAGAGGAGCATGGAGTACCAAGGGAAGAAAAAGAAGACATTGAAAATTCATCAAGCTTGGAAGGTAGAAGAAGGCATATATGAAGAAGAAATTATGTTAAGGTATGTAGAGGGGATCCAATTCTTCATCGCTAACATTATTGTATGATTTGAGGATTATAAGAATCCTACTTCTAATAAAATAGGAATGATGGTGATGGCATTAGTGATTGTTGCATGAATGATGAATGTTATATGTTTGAATGTTTTTTTTCCTATGGAATTGATATGCTATGAATCATATGATGAGTGTTTCAATGAATTATGTTCTAAGTGGTTTACATGAACAATTTTTTATTCTTGCATGCTATGAGATCCTAGATTCATGAATGAGATGAACTATAAATCTTAGAATGCATTATATGAACTCTAAGTTGTAACCCTAACTTTAATACTCATAGTTCATGTTCTTATGTTTAAATTGAGTATGTTATGAACTCTAGAATGTAGGATTATCTTATGTAAGAACAATCTACCATGAAATTTCCTTATGTTGGTGAAATGAAAGAAGTTCATAATGCAATTAGATAGAAATTTGAAAGTTAGGATACCATGGCACTTTTCATGAACTGTGAATTGACCCTTCATGATCGTGAATTGACACTTGACGCCTACTATTGAATATCACAGGATGTGAAGTCGAATGGAGTAATTCACCACTCTTTGTAGCCGCTATGAAATACCCATCACGCCCACGAACATTTGGTTCATGCTAATGAAGATAATTTCATGGGTTGTGAAGTTGAAGGGAAGAAACGATCTCTTTGTTGTAGCCATGAAGGTCAATTCATGCTAGTGAACATTGGTGTTCATGGTTGTGAAGAAGTTTTAATGGGCCATAAACTTTCTATGGGAAAATTTATGCTATTTATATCCTAATTTGATTATGTGTGTTATGATGCTACCCCATCTTAATTGTTATTTATCAAACATATATTATGTTTCATTCTCTTATGGTAGAAAAGCTTGCTTGATTGTTGTCAACACATAGACTCGAAATGCATGCTAAGCCATAATAGGTTAAAATGTGCAAGATTCATTGTTGTGTTTGATGTAATGAAAAGAAGATGAAGCTTGAGGAATTTAGTCTTGACGCATTAATGATGCGAGAAAATGTCCTTTGACACTTGTCGAGAAGTTTTGCCTTTCACTAAAAGTAGTGTCTGAGCTTCTCATGTGTGACCCCAAAGGAAGGGTTGTCCTAGGTAGCCATGTTTATGTGTTGATGTTATTCAAGACTCCTTAAAGTAAAGATAAAAAATTAGCATGTGATTATGCTAATTAATTGAGTCAAAGAGAACCTAAATGGGATCATATGAATAAGCTGCAAGATGTGAAGATGTAAATGATGATAAGTATGAAGTTAAGATGCTTAGTCATTTATATGCTTCATGTATGCTCAACGATGAGATTTCTTTTGTATGTCATGCTTGTGTTATGCAAATGCTTCATGCTTATGTTAATTTTGATATAATCTATGCATAAAGATAATTATAACATTTATGATGACTTTAACATTATGATAACATTTATGAGGAAACGACCCTAGCCGCAAGTGACACAGTACATCTCCTATTCTCCACTGCATTAGTCTGCCGAATGCGGACCGTGTTAGAAATGGACACAGCCCGGGTTCGATGGTTCTGTCATGATTTAATTTAAGCCTGATCCTATGCTGAGAGAGATATTTGCTAGTTATTTATAACGATCATCAATCCAAGGAGAGGGATAACAATTCTAACATAAACTTATACCATTGATGTGATGACCAATCCCGACATAGTCGACTATTAGTCATCACGAGAGGGGTGAAATAGTCACAAGTTATGGTATCAGAGCCTAGGTATAAGGTCCAATTCACAAAGTGTGGGTAGTGCCAATGTTTATGTTCTGATTGCATTATTTATACATTGAATGAAAGCACATTTTTGCTATATTAGGCATTATAGTATGTGAAAATCCAAGTGTGATTTATTTATATGATGTCTTATAATATATGAAATCCAAATGTGATTTCTCCTATGTGATGCATTCTAATATGTGAAATTCAAGTGTGATTTCTTTGTATTATGATTTGCAATGTTATATCATGTGGTAGCATAGTTACCTAAGTTACTAGAATGTAACATAAGAATTATTGAGACCTAGGGCATTGATAACTTTAGAGAATATTATCCTTGACATGTATCTAGATGCAAAACATTATTGCTATGTTTGATATCAATGATACAATATTATGAAAATAGAAAGGTCAAACAAGATGTGAGAATTCTTGAATCCTTATGACATAATTTATATATGTCATTATTGTGTGCCTATGGAATGAGAATTTGTGTTTTTTTAATTGAGTGCTAAGGAATGAACTATTTGTGCCTTATGTGCATATGATGATAACACTACGTTAGTTTGTGATTATGATATGGTTAATGTAGCATAAATATTATTTTTTTCTATAGAAACAGAAATCGAATCCTTCCAGCTTAAGACAATTGTTATTTATAGCGAATTCTAACTTGACATGAAAATAATGTGTTGACATATATTGATAATGCACATAGAAAGGCACATGTGTTAGATATTATGATTGATGATGTTGATACGAACGTAATAAGTGATTGATTCTAGTTGTGAGACAAAAGAGGTCATCATGGAGTCGATTGAACAAATGAGTCAATTATGATTGAGTTGAGACTACTTTGGAATGATTTTTGCATAATTATTGGAGTTCAAAAAAGAGACTTCCATAGTTTTTGCATTCCTGTTTCTAATCGTAATGCATGGAAAAGAGAACTAACTTACTAGAGATAAAATAATGATTTAATGTCAATGCTTATCACTCAGTTGAGAGATATTTCTCAATACTCTTTGGCAAAGACAAGAAATATTTGCACATCAAAAAGTCATTTTTATATATGATCAAATGGGTGTAGTGGACTGTGCTATTTGTGTAGAGACAAAAGATAAAACCTTTGAGGTTGAGAGTCCGCTTGGAGAACATAATAAAAAAAAGGTTGATCACGAAGACAAAATATGTTCCTTAAAGGTCAAAAGAAATTCAATCCCAAGAGAGGCATATATGATGTACAATCGTGAATATTGTGATGAGTGCATGGCTTAGTCGCATGAACACATATTAGAAAGCAATAGAGTCATATTCATGTGATTCATGTTATAAGTCCTAGGAGAATAGTCATATGTCATATTTTTTAAAATCCACATTTTGCCTGTAGTGGATTTAAGGTCGAACAACAAATAATAATACATGCATGTCACTTAGAATGTTGTCACTGGTCCGAAGATGGTCAAAGGTTCAATTAGGACTTGAAGAGGTGTTACCATTCTTATTGACCTTGAAGCAACTACTCATTTGTCCCATATGGTTAGCATTATGGACCATTGAACATGGCACATTAGTATACATATATTTATCATTGAGTGACCTTGTCTTGTATACAAATGATTAGAGATTTGTATTGGGTGAATTAAGATAGAGAATTATTGTTAATCCGGGGTTGACACCCATGATTCTAATATGATATAAATAAATTGTCTATCATTCACCAAGAAGTTGTGAACTGTTGTACAAAAAAGGGAAACTCATGTTGCCTTTTGAGGAAAATATGATAGTCACTAGTGATTGACGGATTAATGATGTTCTCTTTGTGATCTATATCATGGAATGATATTATGATAAGATAAGAATATAAAAGGTTGGAATGCACCCATGTCGTAAATAGATTATTGTTTATGTTGGAGGTATTATGGGCTGATGTAGATCATGATAATGATGTCAACTAAATTTGATTGACTTATAACCTTATGATTGTAATCCGCTTGCTGGGAAGCTTCAAGTGTTTCATTAATTTCAAATGATTGTTGTTGAATTACCATCAACCTTTGATGGACCATTATTGATCAATGTCGCAAATTGATAGATTTGTTATTATCATATGATAATTTGTTAAATGTTCATAAAAACCACTCATTTTTTGAGGATCGCGATGAGATGTGATCCGTCGCTAATTACTATGACCTTTTGTAAGTTATTGATATGCCAATTATGTATGATATATTGTCACTAACGCCGACTTGTCATTATCGAATCAGGATTTGTTGTTGATAAGTGATGAACAATGGCCAATTACTTAGTTATCATTGTTGAATGTTGACTTATGGTCGATATACCTTTATTGTTGCGCCTTACATATTTGTGACTCACCAATAAGACATGTTGTTATCAACTAGAGTGTCCCAAAGATTATGAACTTGTCGCCATTTTTCATAAGTCATCATTGTTGATGTCGGAATCAATGTTGATTTCTAATTTGTTACTTTCAATTTGAAACACTATCGACTTCAATTTTTTCATTGTCGATCGTGGAATCATTGACGATTTCTAGATTGTTGTTCTTAATATTGAAATAATTATTGATTCATGACACATCACAATCAATTTTGGGAACTTGTTAAGCATTATTCTTGATTTTTAGCTCACTGTGGTCAATTATGATATCATCATGGTGTTCAGTCAATACTAGCCACAGGTCCATTGTTGTTGTTGCCTATGACTTATCATTCTTGAATAATGACTCATGGTCAACTCTCTATCGCATTTGTTCATCAAGTATTACTCAGTATTGAGTAGCATTGGCCTAATTATCATTGATATTTTTAACCGCTATGGTCAATTTGTGACCCATGGTCATAATTTTTCGTGCGACATCAATTTATGCAATTCAGATGGATTGATTGAAAGCTCATTGAAAGATTAATTAGAGTTGTGAATATTTGGTGATCGATTAAGAGCTCAAAACCGAATCATCGATTCCGACATCCACATTGGAGTGGGACGCCTTTCGAGTCAGGATTAAGAGTTCATCGATGTCTTGGTTAAAAGTTCATAGAAAGAGCAATTGGAGTGGGACGCCTTTTGATCCTCGATGGGGAGCTCAAACCAACATTCAGTAATAGCAAGCTGATCAAGATACTTACTGCCTAAATAGATTGGCTCAATTTTTCTGTAACAAATTCGGGTGACTACATGGTGTGCCCATATCTATAGGGTTGTACAAAGATACTTGATTAACATCCACATTTAGGATGCATGTACATCATTCCTTAGGGACTAACTAAGGTTTAGTATCATTTCCACCCTACAAATGGTCAGGCTGAGAGGACCATTCCGATATTGAAGGATATGTTGAGAGCAAGTGCCATAGACTTTGGTGACAATTGGGATATTAGACTAGCCTTGGTAGAGTTGCACATAATAATAATTATCATTCTACAATTGGCATGGGACCGTATGATGCACTTTGTGTCAGGAGATGTTATACTCCAATATGTTGGGAATAGAGGACACCTAGTTGATTGAGCCAGAGATACATCAAGCAACAATTGAGAATGTCGAGTTTGGCAGGAAGAGAATTAAAGTTGATCAGGATAATTAGATGTTGCTTGTCGACAAGTCTCCTCGAAGAGGAAGTGGAAAAGTGGGTGACAAGATGTTCCTCGAAATTTCACCTTCGAAAGGTATCTTGCGTTTATGCTAGAAAGGGAAGTTTATTTATCGATTCACTAGCCTACGAGGTATGGAAGGATCTTACTTATCATGAGAAGCTCGTTCATATAATAGTCTATGAGATATGTCAACTGGATAGATGATAGATTCTCATGGTAAAGGCATTTTGAAATAATCATACTAAAAGATAGGCCACATGGGAGTTAAAGGAGGACATGTGGAGGAGTCATCCTCATTTGTTCTGATCTTTCAAGTTAGTATTGATTTCGAGGATGAAATTTTTAAAATGGGTGTAGTATTGTAACAAGCCCAAATTTTGCACTAGCCCATAGTGGAAATTTCATATATTTCTTGAACTAAGGAGGACTTTTCTGTAATTCCACAGGGTAGGTGAAAAATAAAATAAATAATAAAATAAGTTTGATTAGACTGATTGATGTTGGACACATGTACTATGGGGTAAAAAAAGAAAGAAACCCTTTTCTTCTCTCTCCCTATCGGATCCCTCTCTCTCGCTATCTCTCCCTCTCCTTCATTTCCCTCTGCACATGATGCCACCATCATTTCCGGAACACACCAGCTTACAACACACCGACGACAGGAGGGCCATCAAATAATGTGACTATGTGTGTCTCAAAAAGGCAAACATGATGGCATAATCCATGCACATTCTCGCAGACCCGACGTCGCTCAAACTCGTGCGACATCACCGCTAACCAGGACACTCTGTCCGGGTAGTTTCTCGGTGATGAGTAGGCCATCGGATGGTATGTCTCAACCCTCCTTCACCCGTGAGCTTGATCCTTTGACTTGATTCATTTCCATGCCATGTATGTAGCTCAGACCCAAGGTTGTTGTGCCGCGTTGGAGATGATTGAATTTGACGACACTGCTTGATCCTTTCCCTCTTTCTCTCCAGTAAATTTATGAGCTGATCCAACACATCTTGATTACTTTTGAGGGACTTAAATTTGATTTTTTTTCTGATCCCTCGCTGATGCACACCCTTGCAGGTTCGTGCTACTTGCCTTCACGAGTTCATAGACATTTTCAGTGCAATAGCAAAGACCTCCTATGAGTCTCAAGTTTATTTCAGCAACATGGTCTAACTAGTTGAGCATCAATTTGTGTCCGATTGTGCAATTGGACTTCTTGCTCGCGCGTACGCCATCGGAGCCAAAAGAAGCAACTCGAGGGTGTAGTGCATCTTTGTGTTTTTTGGTAATTGACTATTTATTTATTTTACCAGTTCATTGTAGTATCCATCCTTCCTCACTCGTTCAGCTCATCGAGGCATCACCTTCTTTTAGAGACATGACAGCCGGATCTATGAGACATCGTCGAAAGAGACGACCACAAGCATGACGTACCCTCTACATTTGGTGAGTCCTATGCATTTTAGACGACGACATGAAGTGATTAGGTCAATTTACCCTATGCGATCCTTAGTGTTATTCACTATGATGGTTCTAGGTTCATGTCAACATGTATGTGAGCTTGCTGGCATTGCGGCACTGTCCGATAGAACTGATGGTAATAAATCAGGAACCACTGATTGTAGATTCGACTATTTACAAGCCTTGAATTGTATCATTTGATGGAAGCTCGGTTTGGTGTCATGTGCAAACTACCGGATCTGGAAAGGGACAATGCAAGTGCTAATATATCATTAGTTTCTTTGGTGAGCATTCGATTGATTAATCATGAATGATAATGTTACAGGTAGTGAAAGAGATTAGGATACCACCTTACTGGGACTTAGTAAATGCATGTTTAAGAACTAATGCATAAATCAGTGTATAAATTCTTGAATACTTACCTAAAGTGATAAGTGTTCATAGTACAAATATTTAGAGATGATTATTTTAATGTGGTGATAATACTTGCATGTTATAATAAATAAGGAGTCAAAAGACATAACATGTAATGATATTAATGATATGAATTAAATGATAGATAGGTTAGTAAGGAATGAAAGAATGGAGTTTTGTCCATGTCCATGAAGGAGTAATAACATGTTCGAGTGAATTTATTTGATAAGAATGATTAGGGTGAGGTTGGAGAAACAACAAATACTCTGCTTAAATTATTATTTAATCGCAAAATAATATTATGTGTTAATACTCTTGTTAAATTGCCGAATTGAGAATATATTTTTGGAAAATTATGTTATTGTAGAATAGATGAGATTATGATACTAAATCATAGTGAAGTGGGAAGGCGAAGGTGAGATAAATAAATAAAGAATTGGATAATCATGTAAAGCTATGGTCATCAAAGCATTAGTTAGTCATACTAGATACATATACATATGATGATGAGTAAAGTCAAAGCATTAAATGAGTGCTACAAATTTCGTATCAAAATATCCCTCATGTAGATTAAATGATAAGAGTTATCACTTCAAGTTCTTGTACATTGAAAAGAATTTAATAATACATTTATGAAACTTATGACTAGGTTCTTATTGTTGTTGATTTGTACTTGGACACAGACAACCAAGATGGGTCTAGCAATACCGAGTGAGTGGAATTACTACAATAACATTAAGTATGCTCTTGTCCCTACCAAAGGTCGTACACCAAGGTAAGACATGCTTTCCGAATGGATTATTGCATCCATGTGATTACCTTTGCATAATATGAAATGAATGATTTTGTTCCATGTTTTATTTAATGAAGCCATGCTTAGATTCATGCAATTATCTTTTTTATGGATTAAAAGACTTTTTTGGCTAAATGCTCTCTTATGATATGCATGTGCATTCATACACATTAATTGTCATGATAAAAATCGCCTTGTGACGAGATTTTGCATTCCATCGAAGAATTATCAACTCCGAGTAGGTGTGTCAAATATTAAGTCCATTTCATACACGACAACAAAGTCATAGCATACTACTGCTTTCCCAGGTGGATGACGTCGAAGAGGTATTGTGGGTATTATTGGCAAGCCTCAGTCCGCACAACAATTCACTTAGGATGCATACTGGCCATACACCTAAGTGACAATTATTTTCTTCTTTATCTTACTTCCTTTTGTAGCTAAGAATGACAAATGTTTAACATGACATTCATTCCATGCTTTATTGCAGTTTTTTATCGTATTGCATCGCGCCCTAGGTTTTATTGGTCTTCGATATTGTGTTCTCTCCCCTCACTGAGCCATTTTATGCTCACCCCTCTCTCCCCATTTTGCAAGTGATGACCGCAACTATTGTTATGTGATAAGCATGGGTTTGGGACTTATTTGGGTGAGGTTGAGGACAAACAAGTTCAATCCTGTTATCAGTTATGCTTTGCTTATTAGTATGATTTACAACTAGGAAACTTTTTATAGTTCCTAAGTTGTTATTTGATTCATATTATTCATCCATAGTGACCTTACTGATTTGAGATTTATATGGTATATCTCGTTGTGGATTTACGAGGACTAATGTTCCTCTTTTCACATATTTTATGATGAGCCATCATGCACCCTGTGTACATAGTTATCATTTTGGGCAGGTGTCCCATTTATGATCTTTAATTGATCCATTAATTGTGATATCACATTGTATACATGGGTATTTATTCCACTTGTGCATTTTATGTCGAGGTCATGTCGAATTTTTTGGCAAATCTATGACTTAGATTATATTTCTTATCATGTTTCCACAATATATTAATATTTGAATGTGAACTAGTGATTTGACTATGTTAAACCTCTCATGACGGCTAGTGGTCGATGATGTCGGGGTTGGTCATCATGTCCACTATTTGATGGCCCTCCTGCCATCAGTGTGTTGGTTGCAGGCGCGTTCGGGAAGTGATGGCAGCATCATTTGCGGAGGGAGACACATGAGAGAGAGATCACGAGAGAGAGGGATCCAACGGGAAGAGAGAAAAACCTCCAAATCCTTAGAGAGATAAGAGAGAAGAGAGAAAATAGAGGAGAGAGAGTTACCTGATTGTTGGGAAGAAACTAATGAGGTTTAGGGCAATTTTTTCATGGTTAGGGGTTTATAATATAAATAGGGAGAGATTAGGGTTTAGGTAGTTTAAATGAAATCAACTATGTAACCCAAATTTATAGACAACACGGTCTGCATCCTCCTTGGACACGGTCCAATTTAGTTTTGGTTTTCTATGATATATGTTAAACATGTCCAATGTCCTATTTAGATACATTCCGTGTGAGTCTTCCTATTTTCAGGTTTGAGTCATTTTGTGAGTTATGTGCAACACGACCCCGCTCCATAATGAGCACGATCCATGTTGAGTCATGGTTTTGGGTTGGGGTGTTACAGTAAGTCTATTGAAGTGAAGGAGATTTTGGAGCAAAAAACAATTGTGAAGTTTTGTCTAGTTGTTGAATATGTATAAACATTTGATGCGCTTAAACTTTTTTGTAGTAATCTTGAACCCTAGTTGATGTGTAAAGTTTTAAATTTTAATAGTGACATCATTTATTCCTTCAAAAGTACAAGAAAATGCCTTATATATTAATATTTTCATGAGAGGAGAGTTGCTCCATGTCCAAGAAGACATGACCAATTCAAACACACATGCCAATGTGAATTTACGCATCAACATACAAACACTGTTGACAACAAGATTTGGTATGGGTCTTAGTAAATTTTTGTGGTTGATCTGATATCAAGCTCTACGTGCCTCAATATCCAAAATTGAAGAACCAAAAGTTTGATGACTCACAAGTGGAAGGCTTTAGTCAACTAAACTGCACATACAACTCATGCATGCATCACAAAATAATATATATGTCAACTTCATTCATCAAAACATTTCAGATTGAAAATTAAGAAGCAACTAAAAAAATTAAGAGATTGGCATGGATTCCCTTTAGATCTTAGATTTGTTGATGATTTCAAAACAGTGGCATATGGTTGGATAGTCACCAAAGCTGAAAAAAGAGGTGGAACGACCTGTGTAACATGAGGAGAGTTAATGTAATGCTCCCAAATCCACACCTTGTCACGTCGCAAAATGCAGATTTGAAGACGCTACGACATTTTTGTTTGACTCAACAATTAACCAATTACTAATCATCAATATAGACATATTATGCGGAGACTCAAGACTAGACTCCTATCATGTGCAAGTCACCATATCACGAAAGTCTTCATCACTAGAGTCATCACTACCATAGGTATCATCGCCTTATGATCAGAAGTAGGGAGGCAATTCTCCCATGAGCCATGAAGCTCAATATGTAAAGGACATATCATAGGAATAATTATATATGAAGACATCAAGGAGAAGAAATTATAATCAATAAACCATTTTCATTTCCTTCACCTCTTTACCTTCCCAATGGCTTACCTTCTTCTTGACGATATTCGACACATTCAATTATCTGAATATCATTTGGGTTGCAATTACACCATTTGGCGAGGAGATCAATTACATCATGTTGATCATTACGCACAATAGCTTCATTATACAATATGTCTAATGCCCAATGAATAACTTAATTTGGACCAATTTGTTCTTTCCTATTTATCTTGTACTAAGTTGTTCGATCAATTCAATCAATGATGAGTCTTTATTAATGCATGATGGATTCAGGCTTGTTCCCCAACACCAATATGGCTAACTAGGCCATCAATAGTCCCATGTGGAACTTAATAGTCTTTGATCGAATAGTCCCCGTAGGAACTCAAGAGTCTTCAATGCAATAGTTCCCGTAGGAACTCACTAGTCTTCAATGCAATAGTTCCCATACGAACTCAATAGTCTCTGAAGGAACTCAATAGGAACAAATACCTTAATTGTTAGGGGCCTTCCTCCTCATGCTCAATTTCAATCACAATAATTAACTATCTTCTTTAAACCTTATAATCAATTAATCTAGGTTATCGTTTCTATCTTACTAATCTATCACTAATCATCAATTAAAATCCAATCAATCAACTTCATATACTTATATACATCAATCATTATTAAAAGAGAAACACGACCAGCGTTGCCAAGAAACATAGTCCATTTTGGACAATCCTTCATGCGTCTTTCCTGCCCAAACACGACCTGCATGGTGGATGCACATGGTCTGTGTTTGGTTTGTGTTGATTCCTGAACTGGTTGATAAATGTGGTCCGAATCGAGAAGACGTGACCCGTTTCCGCCATTAGGTATGTTGCCATGTCACGGGAACACGGTCCGTGCTTGGAGAGCGCATGACCCATTTCATGGCAGTCAATTCTTATGTCGTTTCCAGGTTAAAGCCTTTGTAGAACACGATCCATGTCATGGTGCGACATGAATCGTGCTCTGTCATCGATACGTCGATCACACGGTCATGTTTTCTTCCTTCATTCCATTAGGCACAGTCCACTTTCCAATTTGACTCGGCATGTTTTTAAGGTTAAGGGTTGTCGACACCATCTTTATCCTATGGAAAACAGCCCATGTCAAGGGGCGACGCGGCCCGCGTTCCTTCTGTCACGCCCCGAACCCGACGCTTGAGATGCGGCAAGGGGTGTTACGACATTCTACATAATCAAATTCATTGACAACAGTTAGAAATAATTCTAATGGTTCAAATATAAAACCAACGGGTCAAAAATAAACTCTCAAATTTGCTAAAAATTTTGACATGACCTTTGCTAAAAATTGGTCCATGCGACATATACAACAGGTATAATGGGTCAAGCCCAAATCATATAAACGAAATAGAACTAAAATGGATAAAAGTGAGGGTCAGATGCCCCAACAAGGAGTTCACAATACTTCGACAACAATAATAACAAATAACGGGCACAGGGTCCGACAAATAGGTAAGAATCTATTAATATGACAAGAATGGACCAGAATATAAGTCTACACCTCTCCATACTCTCATATACACACACAAGCTAATTGTTTTCCCTTTTTAAGTCCGGTGAGCATGCATAAAAGCTATGACATCACCCTTCGAGGAGTAACTCCTCATCACCTACAAAACAATAATAATAAGAGGGGTGAGCGTAAATGGCTCAGTGAGTGAAAGAAATGGATCCATAAAACATTTAAACCATCTGGAAAACAAATCCATTGAAAGAAAATGATCAAAACATATATCATACATATAATAAAAATACTTGCAATCAATGCAGGAGTTAAAACATGCTACACATGAGCTGAATTACGTGTCATGACACCTCGCCATCCGCGGTCACATCTACAACCCTCCACGGCTGATGACCACCTCGACCATATGAGCCATCGCTCGCCCACACAAGGGCATCACACTGTCACCACGAATAGTTCACTCGATAACACAAGCCGTCACCCGCCACGAGTATGAACTATCATCATCATCGCACAGGCAGATCACCTCGACCACGTGAGTCATCGCTCGCCCACACGAGGGAGAGCTACTGTCATCATCATCATAATCAACACCTCACTCCAAGTGAGTTATCATGCATGTCTAATGCACATGCATGAGATATACATATATATCATGATATAATTTAAAAACAATACTTGAAATGAGCACTTATCAACACTTCAGGATTTATGACATGTATTATAGAAACTTCCAATCCTCGACATCCGAGAAAACATAGAACATTCAATCCTCAACATCCGAGTAAACATCATACATAAATCCCGAAAAGCGAAGTCCATAAAATCCATACGAAATCCAAACGGAAAATCAAAGTCGTCATAACATGAAAATAGCTCAAAAGATCATCACATCATTAACATAATCAATCAAGTGAGCTTAAGAGATGAATATAATGAACCACAATGATGTGCTATTGCTCGAGGTTTATGGAATGTCCCACTCGCCTCGGCTACGCTCGACCTCACCGGATCTCTTGCATCCTAGCAAGTCAATCAAATGAGTTACTAATCAAATATCCGATTAAAATTTTAGTAGTCTTCATATAGTTATAATCGGATACTTAATTTATACATTCTCGTATTAATCTAAAATTTCAACTCGATCCTGTAATATTTATCATTTATACATTTCATATTTAAACTATCATTACTTTCACATCCCAATTCCAATCTTCGAATTTTGTCATTGATTACACGACATATTATGGCATATGCTTTACTTAAATAGAAATTAACTAGCATGCTTGTTGTCACCTCCTAATCACATTTTCATAAGAATTTACTTATATGTTAACGACATAGATAATTGCTCATACATATAAGTATTCTTACACATATACTAACCATATTAATTGACTTGAAAAATAACATAGTATATGACAAGACCATCTATTAATCTCTGATTAATAAACTAGTTTTCTTTCTTTTGTCATTAAATAAGAAATTAACTAATCATAGTTTTAACATGATTATAAATTAATTTCTGGCAGAATGTTAATTACTCATCTTATTCAGACACCACTCATCATTATATGCACCAGATTAAATATACTTGCTCATATATATATAACACCAATACTAGTCATGCTCAATTAACATTTAATCATAATTATAAGTGCGCCTATATAAACAGACTTCCTGAACCATGACTACTCTCCACATATCAATGCACATAAATGTATATGGAGTTGGATTCATCGTCAATGTGTTTATATTGCTCACCGGAAACAAAGAAAATGTAGTGTGCGTCCGGCTATCTCTAGCAGTCGCGAACCGAGCTTCGTATCCTAGTGATGGTGCTATGGAGACAATCGCTCTGATATCGAGTGGATCATTAGATCAAAGAAGAATATTAAGTAGAGAAGATGGGATTGTTTGATTGCAACTTGCTCCACACCCACCGAATGTGTAGAAGGAACTCATGAGTCTGCCGTCTCTCCATATGTTGATGATCCGACATCTGCAGGGAAACTGATGGCCAAAAGATGGATCTCCTAATCAATGAACGATGGCTCACCGAGTAGTGAAGACGATGTTGGGTCATGCTGTCTTCTCCAGCATCGACAACATGCACCGAGGAGAGGAAATAACAATTGCGTCAACAAAATGAAGGTTAAAGCTCGATCAATCAAATCTGTGGTCATGTCTTTCCAAAAACTCACTGTCGACCAATCAAAGACGCATAACTATGTCAGCAACCTCACACAAATGACGCCCGAAAATCGACGGAGAACCAATGTTGCGGCATCCGCCGGAAAACCCAAATCAATTCTCATCAAAGGCATTCACAGATTCAAAAATCCAATTAAAGTGCTTACACGGGGAATCACCACGATGAATCGAGCTTTCTGTCATCAGATTCCTTCACGCGCTCGATGAAGAACAGCATGCGTGCCTCACACAAAGTCGCCCGATTACTGCGCTGACGCGAACCCCCCGTCGAGCCAGTGACTGTTGCACCCTCCGATGGTGGAATAGCAGTCGAAAGCGTCAGCGATGAATTCCCCGTGGTGGCGGCGGCGGCATTGGGTGAAGGAGGGAATCAAGTGAGGGAGGAAAAGAAACGAAGGAGAAGAAGCAGAAGTCGGGCCCTTTATTTTATGGGCTGATTGATTGGGTGGGCCATCACATTACTACACCCATAAAAGAAATTTCATTCTCGAAATTTGTACGCACTTGAAACTTAGAAAAGGCTTCTTCACGTATCTTCTCGCTCACATATGGCTTCTTTGGATCTCACTAACACGCCTCACATGTCAAATCATGCTAGATCAAATATTTCCATGTTTCCATAAGTTCTTTCTCTACGTATCCTTTCATTATAAGCCTTGAGCTTTTGTGAAATGTAGTAACAATGAATCAATTATTTGTATTGTTGCCGATGCTGATGGTAATTATAAGTGGTCATTCACAAGTTTCGCTCACTTAGGTATCACAGAATCCAATAGATCTACATTATATTTTCTTATAATTTGAAACTTCCAAATTCATGTTTTCTCCAAAGAACAATTATAACTCCATATCAACTTGAAAAATAAAATTCGATCATCATGACTAATTTCAATAAGCTCTCGTCAAAATTGGGATAAAAATTTTCTCATCAACTCCACATAACTTAAATACTATCCTCATGACTTGAGTTTCTCGCCATCAAATATAACTTAAAATTTGACATTCAATTCAAGATAAAAATCTAACAAATCCACACATCCTGGATTTTTTTTGTAATACCATTTATAACTCATATTCTCTCTTGTCACTATTGGTAATAAAAGATTTTCCAAACACTAGATGAACTTCCATCAAAATTTACAAAACCACTTCAACTTGACATAACTCACTCAATGTTGTTTTTATAATTTGCTCCCCTATCAAAAGCTTATGCTGGCTAATATCGGTTTGATCTCTCGATCGAGGATTGGAAGGTGTCCCACTCCAATCGCTCTTTCAATGAAATTTTCATCAAAACACCATAGATGGTGGAGTTGATGGCTCAGTATGAGCTCTCAATTGATTACCAGAGGTGCACAACTCTGATAAATCTCTCGATGAGCTTTCCACTAGCTGACAAATAGCTACCTAGTCATAGTAGGTCGAGAAATGACAATTGTAATTTAATCAACTGCATTGCATGAGATATGATGAACGAATGTGAATAAGGAGTCGATTGAAAGTCTCTACTCAAGAATGACAAGTCACATTCAATGACAACCAAGTAGCAACTGATATTGTTTGTAATTCATATGGTGGACCTTGATCAAAAGATGGTACCAAAAAATGACAATCATGATTTAATAATCACCAATGATCTTGAAGATGATAACGACGAGCATGGAACCAATATTGGCTCCATAATCAACAATGACAAATCATGTTCGACAATGACGGACCGTAGAACAACGACATTGTCATATCATGAAAAATAATATTTTTTTTATCATGATAAATAACGATGAAATAAAAATTGGCAACAATTCTTTAGTCAATATTTGGTAAGTCATGTCTATGAGTCAACACTATGTGACTAAGAATCATCATTTATGCCAACAAATCGAAATCAATTGGGAAACAATATTTGATAGCGTGAATAATGATTTGGCAATGATACTATATTAATATTGAATCAAGATCGCTCTTCATAATCGATAGTGATGAATCGAATATCATAATGGATCACAAAATCCATGTGATGGATCACAAATATTTAGTGAAATATATAAATCGATGATCATAATCATGAAATCCATAAGATTAATATAATCGCGACAAATAAATGTCATAGTAATAGTGATTGTTCCAAATTAATTATGCTACCTCAACCATTCTTAATAATGAATCACAATTTGTGACAATAGGTCAAGAGTACACGACATCTAATCAACATCTTGTCTCGATCCACACATCCGTATATTTTTTTATCCATAAAGATTCAACTCGAAGTATACTAAGTTATTCATCTTATTAGCCGAGAACACTTCTCTTCGTCATAATATTATACGTCATGTGTGAGGACGATATCCTCCTGTCACCTTTGAAAATTAATTTACTACATATAAATGATTTGTTAAATCAATAACCAATGAATAAAGAACTATGCTTGATGGAAGTCAATACACATATGCAGTCACGAAATTATAAGATTGAGTCAAAGAGTTATGCATATTTTTTATTACGAAGGACAATCCTTTAACTATTTCATGGTTAATGTCGAGATACAAAGTTGTCTTATGGTCCATCTTGTATACCCTCGGTCCGAGCAAAGGTAGAACACTTAGGTCTCTTACTTTTTCTTTCTTTTATTTAGCTTATCACCTCTGTTCTACAAGTGAACTCTCAGCCTTGAAAGGCTATTTATTTGCCTCGACATAAGTGGCACAGTCCACTACACCCATTTGCTCATTGATATAAAAAAAATCTTATTGATATAGATTGTTTTTCCTTGATCAAGGGGTATTTATAAGGATTTCCAATTTGATAGTAAAAATTGGCACTATAGCTTATCGTAGGTGATTACCTCTCTTTGTTTCTCATTATCATAAGCATAAATATAGATATTGCAAAGTCATTCTTATATTCTAGTAGATTCTAGATTGGATAGTATATTTTATTCATCATTTTCCTCGAGGACAAAGCAATCTTGCCTTAAGTCACCTTAATCATTTTTTTTTCTTGTCTCTCAAGTTCATCATTTTGAATACTCACTTGAGTTCTATCCTTTAAATCTCAACCTCCTTGAGTTTTGCTCACTCTCAAATTCATCAATGTTATTATTCTTAACTTCACTTCACTTAGTAAATCAAGTCATCATTACAATTATATATACTCTAATCAATTACCGAAGATTATGCGGTGTTGGCTCAATAGGAATTTTCTCCTTAGCTCAAATCATATATTGTACACTTTTAGTGAGCTACTTAATAGATCGACTCCATCACGATCATTATATCACTTGATCTGTGTCATTCTATTTACAATTCTTATACAGTATTATCAATGATATCAACGTATCATATCAATCTTTTTTTTTTTCTTTTTTATAGTTCTATATATTTGGAAGTCACATAGTATCAGTCTTTATAGTCTGATATCAACCAAGAGCTAGCACTCCTATCAGATCTCGATATCAACCAAGTGATCTCCCTCATAATAGGTCCCGATATCAACCAAGAGATACTACTTCTAACAGGTTCCGATATCGGCTAAGAGTCACCTCCATAACATTTTTTTACTTATGTTTGTGCAAGTGCCATAAATAATATACATTCTAGGCATAAATGTTTCATTTTTTTTTATATATCTATAACACATCATAACATAGCATAATAATTATATGGATAAAAATATGACATATCCCATGTCGATATTAACAATGTCATATTATTTCCAGTTTGCATATAAAATATGTATTATCTATATTAGAGAATAAACAAGTTTGCTTTTTATCAAGCCACATCAAAATGCTACTTATAGCATATGTCATTACAAGTCCAAGTCGATATAAACATTTTACGCAGCAAACATGAACATATATATGCATATAACAATAAATAAAACAAGCACATACAATTTCTTTCTCATTTTACCCTGACACTACCCGCATCCTTGCATTGGACCTAAAGCCTGGGCTCTGATACCATAACTTATCATGCCCGGAACCGGATGTCTAAGATGCGGCAAGGGGTGTTACGACATTCTACATAATCAAACTCAATTGACAACTATTAGAAATAATTCTAATGGTTCAAATATAAAGACCAACGCGTCAGAAATAAAATTAACTCACAAATTTTCAAAAAATTTCGGCATTACATTTGCTAAAAATTGGTCCATGCGACATATACAACAGGTATAATGGACAAAGCCCAAATCGTATAAATGAAATAGAACTCAAATGTATAAAAAGTAAGGATCAGATGCCCCAACAAGGAGTTCACAATATTCCGATAATAGTAATAACAAATAACGGGCACAAGGGTCCGAAAATAGGTAAGAATCTATGAATATGACAAGAATGGACAACAATATAAGTCTACACCACTCCAAACTCTCATATCCACACACAACCTAATTATTCCTTTTTAAGCCCAGTGAGCATGCATAAAAGCTATAACATCACCCTTTGAGGAGTAACTCCTCCTCCTCACCTAAAAAAAACAATAAGAGTGCTGAGCATAAATGACTCAGTGAGGAAAGAAATGGATCCATAAAACATTTAAACCATCCAGAGAACAAATCCATCGAAAGAACGCGATCAAAATGTATATCATACATAGCTTCATATAATAAAAATGCTTGCAATCGATCAGGAGTTAAAACATGCTATGCATGAGCTGAACTACGTGTCATGACACCTCACCATCCGTGATCACATCTACAACCCGCCACGGCTAATGAACACCTCGACCACGCGAGTCGTCACTCGCCAACACGATGGCATCACAACGTCACCACAAATAGTTCACGTGTTCACGCGAGCCATAACCCCGCCACTAGTATGAACTATCATCATAATCGCACAAGTAGATAATTACAAAGGGGGAGAGAGCAATCAGAGGAGTGTTCAGAATGAACCTATAGAAATAGAGTCTGCAGAGGAGGATGGTGACCAGGATGTAGACCTTCAAGGTGCGGGAGTGAAAATGTCTGCTCGGGAGATAGAGGTCGGTCAAGCAATCATGGAAATGCAAGCTGGGCAAGCCATTACACCTGAAAATAAACAAGTTCTTGGAATTGACGACCTGTTGGCAGATGTAATAGATAAATTTTAGAAGAAATAGCCAATAAAGTTCTAGCTGAAGATCCAATCGGTGCTTCTTCTTTAAAAAAGAGATTTGGAAAAAGCTTTACAAGGAAAAAGAAGAATAAGGATCAAGAAGAGTAGCTCTGATAACTCATTGTTGTAAACAAAATGTCTTTAGTCCGAACGGGTGTAATGGTGTGATGAAAACTTATTTTTAGAAATAAAATACATGTTTGGAATCGTGTGTTCTCTGAATGATATGTGAAAAATGTCTTCTTTCAGAAATGAGTTGCATAATGTTATCTTAATGCTTTTGGATATTGTGTGCATAAGTTATGTAAACATATTATTGAGCATGCTCATTTATATATCTTGAGAATATGCAAGCTAAGGGGGGAGAATTTTTCTGAAATAAGGGATATCTGACTAAGGGGGAGCATGTATGGTTAGTTAAATTTTTTGAATATGCTTTATGCTTATAACTAACCCTAAGTTCATTCCTCATGAATTTGTAATCATCAAAAGGGGGAGATTGTTGAATCTAGGATCCC
>LTAE01003648.1:2993-36314 GCA_001647135.1 Pontederia paniculata
TATATTGGAGATTTAAATGTGTAATTTTTTCAACCATACATATATTTTTTTTATCTTTTACAGACTTTTGGACTAAAATGTCCCACGAGGCTCCAAAATGGAAAAAAACAGATAAGGGACCCGAACAATTGGCCCTAAGGTGGACGTGGACTTATCACAGACACTGGAAACATGGCCCACCACTCCAATAGGTGTGATTATGTGGATTCTATTGCATTTCGTCTTTTTCCGTTACGTGTGGTTTGTGTTTGGCGTCGCTTCGTAGTGGACCCTGCAGAAAGCCATTATTATCACTGACATTAAAACCCTACTCCTTTTTCTTACCCTCCAAGTGGACCCACAAGAGACGACTGAGGCAGCTTAGCGAGTGGGCAAGAAATTGCTGTCTCTTTCCCAAGTCCAATAATTGAGTGGCAGTTATTGAAGCGGTAACAATGTGAGTGATTTTTTTTTTACTTTTTACGTTACAAGAGATTCCAATTTCAGAAGAAAAATAATAAAAACGAGGTTAAAAATAAAGAATAAGTAGGGTGCTCATTATTTTTTTTGTCCACAGTAAAGTTTTAATAAATATGTGAAGAAAAAGCATTACTTAAAGAAGAAAATCGTACAGAAAAACCATCTCACGTGTTATAGTTTAAATATATGTTTAATTTAAAATTCTAACATACTTTTAGTACATAATCAAACATAAAAAGTTATTTTCTCAACAAGAATTATCTTAAATATATTTTTGGAATTTTGTTCGCTTAATTTATTATCACGAATAGTAATAAATTATTATCACAAATATATTTCGTAGTTGCTTTAATTATTTATTATCACAACTAATTATTATCACTAATTGCTAAATTTAAATATATTTTAGTACAATTTATTTCATAGTTGCTTTAATTTATTATCACAAATATTAATAAAGGTAAAATTATAACTTAAAAATAACAGAAAAATGAAACGTTTGACATAGTTTACTTATTTAGTGTTTTAATAGTTCGAGACAAAAGTGAAGAATAGCTGAAGTTCGAAAAACAAAAACAACTCTTCATTATTCTATTCTTTATTAAGTAAAAGCAGCTTGTAAAGTATATTATTCACTGGAGTGCAAAATGAATACTTATGGAATAAATATACACATTGTGAGATTTATTTACTTACGAAAGGATAATAATAATAATAATAATAATAATAATAATAATAATAATAATAATAATAATAATAATAATAATAAATAANAAAATTAAGCATACTTGTCCTTTATACATATTTCGCAAAGAAAGGATAATAATAATAATAATAATAATAATAATAATAATAATAATAATAATAATAATAATAATAATAATAATAAATAAGAGAAAAGTGGCACGAAATAATTGTGGGAAAAAATTCCAAAGGTGTCTATATAAAGGGGGCGTGGCTTGGAAGACTCGACCAAAAGCCTCCTCGGGGATCTCTAGGGAAAAAAAAAAGCTGTCCTTTTTTCGATCTCTCACAGGTAAAATTATCGCCTTTTTCGTCGAGATTTTTCCAAGATATTGAGGAATTTTAGTAGCCTTAATCTTAGTTACCGTGAGTGTGATGCGATTTCCTGGTTCTGGATTCTCTCTGTCAACATGTTCTTGCATCCATTTCCTGTTTTTAGAAGATTATTTTTGGTTTCCCTTTCATACAAATATCGAGTTTTAAGTGGAATGAAAGATTAACTAGAACGTTATGAAAGATCAAAAATAAAAAAAAAAGAAGTTGGGAAGAAAGGCTTCTGTTCGATGGTTCTATCTCATTTTGCTCTGTCCGTTCTGTTCGAGTGTAAAAATGTGATCTTGCTGTCATTTTTTACTACTTGACAGATTCATTTGACACAAAATGCAAACTCTGGACGCTGTTTTGACCTTTTCTACATCGCATATTCAGTTTGTATGCTGGGTTTTATTTGAGAAGTGAATTCTTAACGTTTGACTCGATTCAGAACAAAATGTTGATTGGTTCGTGTAGTTTAATTCTTGCTGTTTTACTGGTAGATGGCTCTGTGCCAATGGATGTTTGATGGCACCTATATCTTTTGTATTCTGTATATTAATTAATTTAGCATTCCAAATATTATATTGTGTCCTTTTGTCTTCCTGACTGACGTATCACAAGGCAAAACTTTTATGCTCTTTCCCAATTCCTGTTATCTACAACAGCTGCAATTTATCTTTCGTTGTTGCCAGATCTTGTTTTACCTTCTGTTTAATCCCTTGTCACCCTGAGTGGTCAGTTCGGAATGTCTTGCCTTGTTTCTTCTTGGCTGTCACTAAGTTGCCTCTGGTTAATTGTGCTTGATGTTAGTGAAATGCCGATCAGTTCTCATTAGGATCTGCTAACCTTATCATGATGCAGAATGGGTAGCTCTGGAAATGATGGAACCAACTATGGAGAATACACATATGCAGAACTGGAGAGAGAGCCATACTGGCCTTCTGAGAAACTGCGGATTTCCATTACAGGAGCTGGAGGATTCATTGCCTCACACATTGCCAGACGTTTAAAGAGTGAGGGTCACTACATCATTGCCTCAGATTGGAAGAAGAATGAACATATGACCGAGGATATGTTTTGCCATGAATTCCATCTTGTTGATCTGAGGGTTATGGACAATTGCTTAAAGGTCACTCAAGGTGCAGACCATGTGTTCAACCTTGCTGCTGATATGGGAGGAATGGGCTTCATCCAGTCCAACCATTCTGTTATTATGTATAATAACACCATGATTAGTTTCAACATGCTTGAAGCTGCAAGGGTTAATGGTGTGAAAAGGTACATGCTTTTATATTTAGTGCAAACAACTTCAGACAGGTTTCATGACTTTTATCAAAGAACAACCTATGGTCAAAGTTCTCTCTTGCATTAAACACTAATGAAGTTGAAATGACAGGACATTGATCCACCTTGTCTTTCACTTAAAACCAATGGAGATAACTTCTAAATGAAACATTTCTTTTGGATTATATATATATGAAAACTCAATCGGAGTTCTTGTATTGATGGTTCCAGGTCCTTGGTAAAATCTCTAGTTTTTATTGCATAAGAAAATTGTTTGGGAAGTGCGTTCAAAAGAAATAGCTTTTTACAGGATATTGTGAATTTTATTTAGTAAAATCTCATGTTAGTTGGTACTAGCAGTAGTTACCCATTGATATCCACCTTGACCTGCACAGCAGATGACTACTATCAAGTGGTCTTGTCTCCTAACATATAGGGTACACCTCCTACATCAATAGGTTATGTTGTTAATTGACTACTTTAAGCCCCCTGAAAATTGAGTACTTCAAAGAAGTTGAGTCAATTTGCATTGTTTATGTTTGTCTCTTCATTACAAACTGATGGAATCCATGCAAATAATTTCATTGTGAATCCTGCAGGTTCTTCTATGCCTCCAGTGCCTGCATTTACCCTGAATTCAAGCAGCTGGAGACTAATGTGAGCTTAAAAGAATCTGATGCCTGGCCTGCTGAGGTATGCTAACTGAAAATGAAAAACCATGAACATTCATAAGAGTTTGCAGCAAATATATCCAAAAAAAAAGTGAAGTTTTAACCCACATTATCCAAAATTAACTCCAGCTATCCTTTTTATCTGAAGGAACATCAACTTCATTAAATATTTTTATCGGTAATAGTTTCTGTTCTTTCTCAAAAAATAATGCCTCTGTTAGAATGTCATCTTAAAAAAATTAATAAGTGCACATGTTTCTACTAAATCTTTCCTCTCTGTCTACCTCATTTCCCTCCCTTTCATCATCTCTCTTTTCTTGTGACAGAATCCAGAGAGAGGGAGTAATAGATCATTTTAGTGTAGTTGGTGAGATCTCCACATAAAAATGTATTTTAGGGAAAATTGGGTAAATTGGGGAATATTATGCTTCTATAGCCAATTTATCATGAAAATTATTCTGCAGATGACATATTTTCAGAGCTATCTTTATTCAAATGTAACACACTTTTTTTTTTTGGTGGGTTCGAATGTAACATACTGTTTACTGTTATCAATGTAGCCTCAAGATGCATATGGCCTTGAGAAACTTTGTTCAGAAGAGTTGTGCAAGCATTACACCAAGGACTTTGGCATTGAATGTCGGATTGGCAGGTTTCACAACATTTACGGCCCCTTTGGAACATGGAAAGGTATTTCAAGTTCGAACATTAGTTAAATTTTGATTTCAAGATAATCTCTTTTGCATTATACTGAAGGTTGTTGTGTACTCCAGGTGGCAGGGAGAAGGCTCCTGCTGCTTTCTGCAGAAAGACGCTCACTTCAACAGAGAAGTTTGAGATGTGGGGAGATGGGCTGCAAACTCGATCCTTTACCTTTATTGATGAATGTGTCGAAGGTGTTTTGAGGTAATTGACTTGCACTTATATGTAGTTTAATGGCCATAACATTTCCTGAGGGTTCATAAATGCTTGGCTGCGATGTAACTTCACTGAATCTATCATCTCAGATTGACAAAATCAGATTTCCGCGAGCCAGTGAACATTGGAAGTGATGAAATGGTGAGCATGAATGAGATGGCTGAAATAGTACTCAGCTTTGACAACAAGAAGCTACCCATCCATCACATTCCTGGGCCTGAGGGTGTCCGTGGCCGAAACTCTGACAATACTCTGATCAAGGAGAAACTTGGTTGGGCCCCCACGATGAGACTGAAGGTAGGCAGTTAGCATTTTTTGTCCAGCTTTTGATATATTAATATGGTACAAACATTACTCGTTACATTGTTGCCCGCAGGATGGATTGCGATTCACATATTTCTGGATCAAGGAACAAATTGAGAAAGAGAAGGCTGAGGGCATTGACCTGTCTATCTATGGATCATCAAAAGTTGTGGGGACACAAGCCCCGGTTCAGTTGGGATCACTCCGCGCAGCAGATGGAAAAGAGTGAAATCATCTTCTGCACGCAAATTATCTAGCTAAAAGAGTATCGGTTGAAGTATTTTGTGCTGGAAGATGTGATTTTGTTCTCTATCCTTTTGGTCTATCCAAAGCTTTTTATGTCCTAGGTTTGCAACTACCGCAAGAGGCATTCTACTGTTCTTGAATGCCCCTTAAACTCATGTCAGAGAAATAATAGTAGTTTGTGTTGCTATGCAGCATTCAAATGGAATTTGATTGGTGGCAAAAGGGTGACAAATGAACTGCATGTCTAGTCGGATGACCTTAAAACTTATCCTAATTGTGTTGCTTTGATATGGTGCCGTCGACATATGTCTTTGTTGGCTTCCATTAGATCGTTACTTTTAACTAAACTATTGAATATGATTCAATGTGCATGAACGACCGTCTCTTAAAAGTAAATATTTTGGGATCACTGAATGAGCGACTTACATGTTGGAAACTTTGGAGTTTAATTTTCAAGACCACCCGTGGGTATATAATAGAATCTTGGTGTTATCACCTGAATAATTATCACCCAATCACAATTTTTTTATTATGCTACGTTCACATATCTTTCTGCCCGTTTGGATACTTTGTAAAATTATAGCAAAAGAAAAAAAATGTTGTTTTATTTTTCTTTGTTGTAAAATTTTCAAAGTGGTGTTTGGGTAAAATAATTAGAGGCTAAATAAACTATATTTTATGACATTTGCATAGGAAAAAACTATTAGATGTGACCTCTGTTTTCTCAATATTTTTGCTAGTGCTCTTGTTCATCTGTGCGTTCTCTCTATTTTTTAAAAGACAAAAGTACTCTATTGATAGAAAAATCTGAAATGTCACGATACAGAAAATCTAAGAGGATGAGGGGGGTTCTCCTACAAACAAACATTAATAGATGGTGTACCACTTAAGCTCGCTAATCAGCAGTGCTATTTGCCTCTCTAAATATATGGTTTGCAACAAAATGATCAAAAGATTGAATTGTCATTCAACAATCTTGTAAAATGATTTGGAGCCCCCAAGGACATGGGTCTTCTTCTATAGAATGACGATTAAGTTGGCAGAATCACACTCCACCCATACATTCTTATAACCAAGAAACTTGCACTTGAAGGAGATGGGGGCTCTCACCTGCCCCCAAATAGGATCTTTAGGGTAGAGGGTACCTCGTGATAATGAAGTTTTAGAAATCCTTCAGAGTTGGCCCAAGACCTTTCCCAGATGCCAGATATAGGTAATTGGTTTAAATTAAAACACTTATCATTTTTTAGCTTCCATATCCCTATTATCATTTCTTAGTTTTCATATCCCCCAAAAACAGAATGCTATATAGGATAGGATTAGTTGTCGGAAAGATTCATTTAAGTGGCTACCTTCTAAAATTCAATCACCCTCTTGTCAAAAAGCCAAGTAAGCAAAAGAAAAAGATGGATTTTATTGAAAGAGAGTCCACAATTGTATAATGATCGGATATGAAAACAACAAGTGGCAAACTATTTCAATATTCTGACCACATAGAGCACAAGCTAGGTTGATTGAATAATCATATTTAAGCACCCAATTCTTAATGAGCAATCTATTATGACAAAGTCTCCAAAGAAAATTATGAAGCTTAGGGGTATGTTTATATTCCACAAACTCCGCCAACCATATCAACTATTACTAACATGTGTGGGGGCAAACCAACTCAAGAACTGAAAAATAGATTTGGGAGTGACTTTGTCATAGGTATCCCTCACCCATATCAAATGGTCATCCTTGGGATATGTAGGTAAGTAAATATAAACAATAATGTCACCCAAAATTTAATCAAAATACTCATATTACAGAGAAAGATTCCATATATCATTTTGAATTAAATTAGAAACATAAGGAGAAAATCAGAGAGGCATGCACATTTATAAAAGTGGCCTTTAAACAGAGAGGTATACAAAACAATCAAGGGTTTAACATTAAACTAGTTGAGGTTCCTTTGCCAATGTGCTTTTTGATACCTAATTTGATGTCTTGTAAGGTTTGCATAATTAGTTTCCAACTCCAAACTTTGTTCTTATTTATGGGAGTGTGCAAGTTACCTATCTCCTTTGTCCAAGGGTGAAGATTTCCATACTTACTTGATACAGGATGATTCCAAATGCTTTGTTCACCATTAAGCATATTTATCACCATAACTAGGTAAGTGTGTCTTATTCCGAGACTCCCTCAAACTTAGTTCTTTGAATTGTATCCTAATTGATTAGGTGGAGAAATATTTTGCCATCAGTAAAACAGATAAAACTTCTGGACTGCTTTTTCAATGTCTAGTGTCCCATTTGATAAAAAAACAACTTATAGAGTAGTTAGGGAAAGCATTGTGAACTGATCTAACTAGTGTGATCCTGTCAGCTTGATTCAAGAATTTCATTTTCCAGCTAGACAACTTTGACGAGACCTTGTGTTGAGGAATTATTGTTCCTTAGAAGTTAAGCACTTATATGAGATAGGAACATCCAAGTATGTGAAAGAGAATTTGCCAATTTTCATGTCAAACTTTAAAGGGAAAAAGATTTTTGACTTAGCATAATTTCTCTTATGATGAGCTTTCCATATAAATTAAACAAAGATATAAGTCTTTTAATGTTAGACTTTGATGCAGCCATTGGAATGAGTAGATCGTAAAAAATAATAGGTGACTCAAGCAAAAGGAGTTGATTTTAAAAGGGATGATGCGGCCAATTCTAACCTCTTAGTTCATTTGAGAGGTGAAGACATTGGAGAATAGAATGAATAAGTATGATGACAAAGGATCCACTTGATAATTTTTTTATGAATTTTGAAAGCATGTGAGGGAAAAAACCATTTATGCATATTGCAAAGGTGGGAGATGAGATGCATAACTCAATCCAGCTTACAAAATTTTGGAAGAAAGTTCATAAGTTGAAAAGCATGTACAATAGCATATTAAGAGACATGATCAAAAGCTTTCCCCATATCTACTTTAATTAGCATGTGTTTTCTTCTTTCACTTTTCGTAGAGTGGACTTCTTGAGAAATCAGGACATTATCTTGGATGAACCTATTTGTTATATAAGATAATTGGACAGGGTCAATAATAATGCCTAGGGTAGTCTTGAGCCGATTTGCAATAACCTTTGTCAACACCCTATATAGGGCATTGCAAAGGGAGATGGATCTATAATCAGTGACAAATTTGGGGTTGGATTTCTTAGGGATGAAGATCAAAGATTTGCGTGATCAATCTGTTGCTAAGGTACCTATTAAAAAAAATTCAGCATAATATTAGTTATATCATGCCCAATGATGTCCCAATAATTTTTGTAGAATTTTATCGTAAAATCATCTAGGCTATGGGCTTTACCTTGTGGCATGGACCATAGACAATTCTTAATTTCACTATCAGTGATAGGTGAAATGAGCACATGATGGTGAGAGGAACCCAGTGTTGGTAAAAGGGGCTAGTGCAAAGTGGCATTTTGTTCAACTTGATGATGCTCCTAGAGTTTCACATAATGTTACACAAAGAGTGTTCTAATGTCCTCTTCTCTGTTGTAAGTGATACCTTGCTTGTCCTCAATGCAGGATATACAGATAACTTTATTTCTAACCAGGGTGAAGAGGTGGAAGAATTTATAGTTTCCTATCACAATCCCTCAACCACTTAACCCTTTGACTTACTCCACCATTTACTGTTGATTTGCCTAAGAAGGGTGATATGTTGATTGTACAAAGCTCTTAACTTGGATAGTTGGGTGTAGTTAACCCGAAAGTAGAGTATTTTTGCTCTAGGATTTTGATGTTATGCTTCACAACTTGAGCCTTATTTTCTAACCTACCTAAACTCTCCTTGTTCCATCTAATTGTGCTATCTCAATGGCATTTAATGCTCTGCATATCTATTGGTGTGTCAAAATAGTGGATTTTGTTATATTCATTTTGTACAATAATTCTTGTTTCTAGATATTCAAATCACTGCTCATACCTAAAAGGTATGTGTTTGTGTCGACAATTATTAGTATTTAGAAGGATTAGAGCATGATCGTATGCAAATCTATTGAGGGTTTCTAAAGTGAGGTTAGGAAATTTTTGTAACCACAAATAGTTAACTAGTAGCCTATACAACCTTCAAAGGATATGGGTGTTAACTTTCCTATTATTACACCAAGTAAATTGAGTATCCTTCGAGGGGACATTTAGAAGCCCTTAGTGTTGAATTAGTTGGTGGAGTTGCCTAATTGATTTGGTAAGTCTAAAAGGGGAACTATTTTTTTATCATAAGAAGAAATAGTACAATTTAAATGGGGTATCGTCTAGTTTGAGAGCTCTAAGGTCCTACCATAGCCTATTTCTATCAAGCAGGATAATACTCGCATAAACAAAAGAAAGAAGACATGATTTTTTTCCAATTTCACAGCTGCATGTAATACTTGAGACGAGATAAGGAGCGAGGCTACCTGAATCTCGTGTGAGTGTCATGCTAGGATGATGCCTCCTGCGACTCTGGTCCCTTCACGATAAAAAATTTCAGTCCTAACCCAATCTCTTGATGACACGCTTAGATTTGGACTTGTCTGTATGAGGTTCCACCAAGATTAGCAGATTTGGGTGGTCTTTGTTATATCGTGGTGACAATCACAAACCTTGCTTCTCAAGGCATCCTGATAGTTCCACAATAAGATCTTCATACTAAAGGGGGTTTTGCTTGGACTGGTCCTCTCCTTGTTTGGTGGACCTGTGAACCTGCACATAAAACTTGATCCACATGAGTATTTAGTTGTAAGGTGTTAGGATTTATCTTATCATGTCTTCTATTGTTAGGTTTCTATTTGGGCTTGACGGATGGTGGTGGTGACGAGAAATGATGCTTCGCCTTTCGAGTACATGTCCTCTCTACTCATGTGAAAGGGATGAGATCTTGGCCTCCCATTTCTTCTTCTGAGATTTTCTAGGAGTAAGCATCCTCTGGTTCAGTCCAGAGAAATTGATATGTGAGTTGTAGCACAAGCACCTCATATTGCGGATGTTTGGAGGGACCTGTAAAGGAGATTAATGCGAAAGACTACTTGGGGGAGAGGAGTAGTAAAACCCAAGCTTTTTCTGGACAGCTGTAAGAGAGAAGTTGAGATAGATTAGGAAAATCCACTTTACTATTGAGTGACAAGTTGTCTGCTCCTTGGAAATCGTAGAGGCACGTGAGGTCTCTTTCAAAGAAGAGATATGTGGTCCATCCTCCATCAAATTTTTAGTAGGTATCACATGAGGCAAGTTTTGAACCTTTGAGGTAACCATTGACCCCTATGGTTGATGATCCATCGTAGGATTAAGAGAGTGATCATAATTATTGTCCGTTAATGAACTTTCTAGGGCATGGAAGCGATTTCGATTCACTCCTAGTTCAAGAGCATGGCCTATGTCCAGGACCTATAAACCACTATGACGACAATCATGGTTGTGATTGCCCTAATTTGCACTAATCGAGACTTGCCACCGGCGAGGAGAGTACAAACGCACAGGGATCTTTTTTTGCTCTATCTTCCTCCTTCTCCGGTCATGTTGAGATAAGATGCCCCCACCTTGCCACAACAAAAACAAAACGAAGGGATGCTATCATAAAGCACACATTGAAAGAATCTCGAGTTGTCCTTCGATCTAATCCATATTCCTTATTTAACCAGTTTTGAGAGGTCCAATCGATGCAGATTCTAGCAAACTTGTTCTTGTCTCCCCTAATGGTGTGTTCATCAAACTTAAGTGGCATACCAAACCTAGAAGCAATTAGAAGTCTTGTCTGCCAACTCGTAAGACAAGTCAGGCAACTAGATCTATACCATAGAAGATGTGAGTTGCTCATCTAGCAACTGGAAGTAAGGCTTTGGGAGTGTAACATGTAGAATATTTCCCTCGAAGACCCAAGGCCCTTCAGTTAGCACCCTCTCCTTTTCCGTTAGATCTGAGAAATGAAAAGTAAAAAAGTAATTAGCTATTTCAATAACTTTAAGAGAGGATTTTAAGGACAAAGTTTGGAGATTTCTTCTCTAAGTTGATTTGTAGAGGTTGAGGTGTTTAGGAATCGGCCCATGAGAAAGAAGGACAGCACGACAGACCATTGCTCAACATCTTCTAATGAGATAGTAATCTTCTCATCAATGGCCTCTTGCTATGGCATGCCTATTGCGAAGATCACACTACTTTTAACTATTTTTCCCGAGATGATTGCTGGGGAGGGATAAGGGGAAGTTGTGCTGAAAGAGAAAAGAAGGGGGTGATGGCATCATGGGCAGGAGAGCAGAGGGAAGGGCATGGAGCTATCACATACTAAGACAACAATGAATAATTGCGGGTTCGTCCAAGGATTTGCACTATTCAGATGTGGCATCCAAACACATGTTTGAATTATATTAAGTAAATTTTTCAAAGAAAGCACTTTTAAGAAAAACACGTTACAATAAAATTTTCAAATAAGAAAAAAAATACACTAAACATTAGAACAGGGCCTTAACCTAAAAAAGATATTCACACAACCAGTAGCCTATTGTTCATGAAATTCTGTTCGAATAAAGATTAGAGAAGAAAATATGCTTCTTTTCACTTGCTTCTCTTAAATTGTAATATATTTGCAGTTACAGCCTTAAATTAACAAATTATCCATTTATCTCTTTCAAACTATCAAAAGCTTTCCACTTTATCCAATACCAATTTGTTAGCTTTTTTATATTGTTTATTCATTCAATTAGGGATCAATCCTTTAATATTGTTTGAAAACATAATGAGGTTGAGAAGCCCACTTAGCACTTTTTATAAATAAACTACTTAGCGATGATTCAAACCATCAAATTTATTTTTCACGATTGAAAATTTAAAAAATATATTTTAAATTTTTAAATTTGATCTTGAAACGTCAGAATCGAATATGATGATATGAATCACTGTTAAGTAGTCTACTTAGTAAAAGTGCTAAGTATGCTCCATTTATCCTTTCTTAAATTATTATTTTTTTTAAATTTTCAAATGATGTCAAAGAGTATAAATGCAATTGAATAAATAAAAAAATAAATCAAAAGGTGACGGTAAAGTATAACTTTAGATAATTCAAGAGACATAACTACTTTTTAGTTTAGAAGTAAAAGTAACAATAATTTATGGAAGGTAAATAAAAAATAAACCATCAAATATTAAAAAATGTTGACCACGATAAAAAAAAGAATTTCAACGGTCAAGAAAAAAGAAGCCAAACATCACCTGTTTTTTACATATTTTTTTTTTAATGTGGAACGCTCAATACTATTTATTCATCAAGGCATGGATTAATCCATGTTTATGCCATAGATTACTAGAATATAGATCGCATTTTTTTTGTTTCTCGAGTATATTACATCAAATTGTGAAATTAGGTCTTATAATAGTTTTCGAGTATATTTTGCCTTTTATACGCACCCGCACACAAAAATTCTTCCAATTAAACCAATAAACATGTCACTGATATTATTTTCTGCATACATACGTAACAAAATGTTGTGTTAAACTATAACTATGTGTTATTCCGAAGTGTTTTTTTCGAAAGGATTTAATAAAATAAAATAGTATACGAAAAAAATATGTTTACATGCCATATATCTATCATATATAATTTACTATTATTCGTGATCATTGACAAAGTCTAGTTGTTATCTGTCATAATCTCCAGCACATAGTCCCTCAAATAATGCATATATGTTTACGCACTGTTCTTATTGATTGCATTGTGGAGTTGCTTGATTTTTTTTTTTGTCTAATAATATCGTATTTATTTTATAGCCTTCAAAAAATTTTATTTAGCCTTGCTCCTTGTACTATCACCATCGTCTACAGTGATGGATGGTTCAAGAATGAAGAGTTAAATACAATTAATTTCCTCCATACCTACCTCACACAACTCTTTGGTTCAAGTTTATTAAAACAGCGCAAACCAGATGCATTGTTCTTCTCCCTGGTCCCAATAGCAGCAGCAGCCGTATGCTTTGAGCAGGTCTTTTATTTTATTTTATTTTATCAAAATTGAAGACTCGTCGATATTTAAAATTATTAATACTTGAATAATTTGGTGTTTGGACGAACGCGATTAAAATAAATTTTAATTAAAATAATATTTTTAAAATTCGAATTGAAGCTACTAATTTTTTTCTCCTTTCAAAATACAGCTCTACTGTGACCACCGAAAAAAAAAACTTTACTAACTAGTTTTGCTAATCATCGTTGGTTAAGAATAGATTTTTAATTAACACCCAAACCGAATGCATTGTGCAACTAACTGCCGACCCCATTCGACGGAACAGAATTGATGTTACCATGGATGACGCTGAGCATATACTCTTCTGCTCATGGCTCCATTCCTCGGAGGAGAGACAAAGCATGTTCTTCATTTTCGGTCCAGGCTTGATATCGCTTGAATAGGGTGTATTCAAATATTTTTTTATCGAAATCATCTCCCCTTACCACGCAATGGTGGATAAGATTCTAATTTATAGCTAATCACTTTTTGAATATTGAGATAATAATAATAAAAAAAAGTTCTTCATTCTTGCTTCCGTTAAGATAAGATAATAAAAAACTTTCAGCTCAGGGTCCGGGAGAATCGCATGGATCTCCAAAATTGGAGGAGATGTCCACAATTCTTAAAAAACTCTAATATAATGTTAAATTAAATATATTACTAATAATTCGTTAAGAAGAACGATATTTATATATTTTAACTAAAATTAATGTAGGTTTAAGTAACTTTGAACGATTTACTCATACTTTTAGTAGTTTAGAATTCTAGTTTTGTGTCCAGACGATCGAGATTTGGACTTCGCATATTTCATAAGAAACTTGAGATTTTAAACTATTCAATTATCCGTTACACTGAGCATAGCACCTTACTTTACTCTTCTTGAAATAAATGAGACGCTGTGAACGGATAAATTTTGTAACGAGACTTTGATTGACACAATTTATTAAAGAAGTTATATTTCAGATCGATGATAATTAATAATTTAAGCTTAATTTTTTGAATCGTCAAATATAATCATGATATTATCTTATAATTTGAGCTTGGCATTGACTTAATTAAATACTAATAGTTCTTAAAAAAGAAAAACATGGAGACGCTACCAAATTTTGAGGTCGTTTCGACTCGAATTTAGCTACAGTAATATTTTAAATATGACAAATTTCAACAGAATAAAATTATGCTTATTGTTCAAATGCAAATTGTTTTGATAACATATATTTATAGAATCAACTCCGATCAACATGCCGAAAACAAAAAATGTTATCAGCATAAGATCGTAAGTTGAATATTAAACAATTGCCGGGAAAATATTAAATGAGGACATGTACGTCATGGCTGATTGCTTTAGGTTCATAACTTGTTTCCATATCTATATGTTAAAGACCATCAAGATGACAAGATTATTAAAAGATTTAAGTCAAGTGGGTCACAAATGGTTGTCCCCCCAAACTCAAATACTTGTCCATTTAGCTTAAGCACTAAGTATTTTAATTAAAATTTGTAATCTTTTTCATATCTAATATTAAATTGTAAGCTCATAAATTTTAGTCAGCCATGATTTGTCACACAAGTCCTTCTATCATGTTCCATCTAAAAATTGATCAAGTTAGTTTTTTAATTATTATGAATTGAAGTTTTTAACCTTACTTTGTTAATACAATAATTTAAAAAAATAAAAAAACAACATAGAAAGTGTATAACTAATATTTATTAATTAATTTTTAATAATTATGAAAACTTTGCTTATGTTGTATTCTTTATTTTTTAATATTTTTTATGTTAAAAAGTCAAGGATAAAAATGATATTTATATTTATTAAACAAATAAGTTAATATAGTTTTGGATGGAAAAGATTGACAAATTATGATAAGCTGAAGAAAAAAATATTTTAAGATTATATGCAGAAAATAAGTTATGATGGAGGGTCGTTAAAAGGAAATAATCTTTAATAAAACCAACCAATAGCGACAGAAGGTTTCTTCTGAACAATTTCCTTAAGCCTCCAATTCTAATGCGTAGGACTTCTTCTTCCAGACTTGCAGCAAGACACGGCCATCAGCGACCATGGTTCTCTCATCGCTTCGCTTCATCGACGCCGCGCTGACGGCCACCGGCGACAAGGCTCTCTCCTTCACCAACGACCGCGACAAGTGGCTCGTCCGCCGCCACCTGCTCGCCCTCCT
The DNA here is from genome assembly GCA_001647135.1 of Pontederia paniculata. Classification (NCBI taxonomy): domain Eukaryota; kingdom Viridiplantae; phylum Streptophyta; class Magnoliopsida; order Commelinales; family Pontederiaceae; genus Pontederia; species Pontederia paniculata. Next base: position 18,122 of record LTAE01003648.1, read on the forward strand.
CGGCGACTTCCCCACCCTCTCCGCCGACTCCGGCACGTTCACCCACGACGACGGCACCACTGTCCACCTCCTCTACGCCCACGGCGAGCTGCGCGTGTCCCGCTCCACCCCCTCCGTCCTGCTCACCATCTGGCTGCACCAGTCCTACCCGTCGGAGCCTCCCATGGTGTACGTCTTCCCCAAGCCCTCCACCAGCATCCGGCACGACCACCCGCTGGTCGGACCATCGGGCCTCGTCACCTCTCCCTACTTGGAGACGTGGAAGTACCACAAGTCCGACCTCTCCGGCCTCGTCCGCAACCTCGTCAATGTCTTCCGCGACAAGCATCCCTACTCTTTGAACTGGACGACGCCGCCGCCGACATCCACTTCCGCCGGCGCTTCCAGTTCTCGCGCCTCCAGGCGGGAGGCGATGGACCGGCTGACCAGCATCTTGTGCCTCCAAAAGAGGCAGTTCCACGCTCAAGCGGCGGAGGACATCGAGCGCCTGTCGTCAGTGCAGGAGGTGCTGCGGAGCCGCGCGCAGCTGATGGATGAGGCGCTGCGGGACCTCTTGAGGGAGCGGTCGAGTCTGAGGGAAGCTTCGAAGAGCAAGGCGTACGGCATGGACGCGCTCGCGCTCTGGCTGCAGGTGCACAGCTCCAAGGTCGACACTACCCTGGACGAGGAGCTGGAGGCGTTCGAGGCGGAGGACGAGAGGTCGAGGCTTGTGCTGGAGAACAAGGCCGTCGACCTCGCGATCGAAGACGTGCTGTACGTTCTCGACGAGGCGCTGAGGACGGGGACGATTCCTTTGGGAGCGTACCTGAAGCAGGTGAGGACCTTGTCCAGGGATCAATTCCTCCACATGGCTTTGGCTGAGGAGCTGATCCGATAACCAAAGTTTCAAGTCTTTTTTTTTTTCTCTCTTTTTGGGATACAAGAACTTTTCAGGAGTGTTATGTAAATTTGTTGTGTCAATTATCTTTTCTGTTGTAGAAAACATTTGTTATGTTAATTGTCTACCCAATGGGAATACTATTTTTTGTTCTAAATTAGTAGTCTTATGTATTGTGCTACACTAATCCTAATGGTGGTGATAATACTTGTATTCAATGATGATGAGTAAAATAATCTCAAAGAAAAAGAATTTAATATGCTTTTTTATTTGTAATTTGAACATTGTTCACCACAGTGACAAAATTCCTAACCATATTGAATATGCATTCATATTAGAGCTTCTTGGATATTTTTTAACAACAAAATGACACTTGAACTCGGTATATCCTCTGCAAATCTAGGATCCATCTTGGAGTTTGTTTTTGTGAGTTTCTGTGCATTTGTTTGAGGAATAGGTTAAGTTTGTGAACAGAGAGAGTTGATCAGGAAGCAAATTCTTAAAACATTCAAACATGGGTTTACTTGAAATTAATTATGTAGACTTGCAAAGCCAAGGTCCAGTGAGTCAAGGAAGTTAATATAATAAAATTTGCTGATATAGTGCTTATTGCTGACCAAGACAATTAATTCAATCTATATCTATATATATTTAGTGACAAGTTTTTTTTATGCATTATTTGTTTGGTTGCTATCTATGTTCTGCTCAATATATCAACAATTAGTAGATTCAAGTGAAAAATAAGATTGAATATATAATTTTGATATAATTGAACAAGTTCAAACCTTAGATTTCTTAATATCAGCGAAATTATGAAAATAATTGCCCGTCCAAGTTTAATTACTATTAGTCAACATCTGTATATGGACAACCCTGTAGCAATTTAATATAAGCCTTATAATTTGAGGGCTGACCTCATATTAATTAATCACATATTATATTGGTGCTACTTGTATCCATCATGAGAAAGGGAGCCTAATTAGCACTTCTGCTAAGTAGACCCCCCAACCACATATGAAAAACTACAAGTAACAACTTTAATTAATTGTTCTTTCTTTTTTAAAAAAAAAATCAGCAAATTAATGGGGCGTTTAATTTTATATAAACAAAAGAAAAAAATATCTTTTCATAGGGATCATAATGGACGATATTCTAACCTATTTATCTGTCCCAATGGCTTTGCACTTTGCAGCCTAAATGGGTGTTTGGACGTCCTTCCCTAATTTATTTTTACGCATTTTTTAATTGTCCGTTCCCATATGTTCCAACGGTCAAAAGCGATTTGGGAATGATTTCTGTATTGTATTCGGAAAATTAAATATTTAATGTAAAGTTTAAAAAATATATTATAATATGTAGCACAATTCAACACAAAATATATGTGCTAACTGTTCGCTACATAAATTGAATGTCAAAAAATTATAGTTAAGGCCCAAATGACGTGAGTCGAAAAAAATGTAATATTCCTATAAGCACATCTCACCGCCTAGCAAAATTTTTCACTTAAAAATATTATGAACTTTTGATCAATTAACTGATAAACATTATGGACATATCATCACAGAAGTCAATATTTAATTATAATTAAAACTTATGACATAAAAAGTCATCTCATCACGAACATTATCATGCTACAGTTATGTCATCACAATTTAATTTGACTTATTTACTTGTAGAATTGAATTACAAGAAAAGTCACCTTCCGTAATAAAATTCTCAATATATAAAATAATATATTTTTTTTATTGTGCACGTTATTAATTCAATATGGACCAATAGAACAATTCGTTACCTCAATAATCTCAAGTTTCATTTTGACCTTTAACATTTTTTTTTTCAATATCATAATTCATTGGTGGAAGGAATATCAATTGTATCATCCTGTAATGCTCATATTTTTCTTGTTCAATTTATTCGAATCACCTATAAACTTATGACCATTTTACTTTTTCTCTAATTATCTTGCCTTAAATGAGAACAATCATTACACACAATAGTAAGTATTATCAATTTATTGAAGATTTTGATTGGTCTCGATATCTTATGACTAGCTAGATCATGGGGTCTCTTTTCGACCCAAATAGATGTCGTGAACATTAGTCCCCAAAAAACTCAATTACCCCACATTTGAGGTTTGAGCTAATCCTATGGATAAATCCCTCAACTCACAATGGGTTATCATCTTCATATATAAATTCAATCATTACGTATCATATCTTTTAAATTCTAACATTAATTGACTTAATATTTTATTTAAGGAACCTTAAACCTACACCGTACATAAGATCATCTCTATCCAGTCAGTATAATAAAATCACATACATTCAATAGAGAAATTTAAATCAATAGGGCGCTCTGTGAGGGAATAGGGCTCGTGTCAAAGGACGACACGACTCGTGTTGCCCTTCTTGAGTATTGTTTGGTTCATACGCGATGGGGTTCCACCGAACACGATGTGTTTGGGTGATGCGGTCTGTGTCGTATCAATTTGATTCCCGGTTTGAGTCGATATAGGGAACATGTGCCACGTCAGAAAGGCGGCGCAATTCGAGTTAGGTTAGAACTTCTTGAGCATTTTTTTGTGAAGAACACGGGTCGCACCTCCGAGCAAACAACACCTTTTAGGCTTAGGATTTTCTTTTCCATTTCTGTTTTTCCGTTGGAGACATGAATTTTTATTGGGATTTATGGTCTAATAAAAAATCTTAAAAATGATAATGTGACGGATGTTACATACATAGAGTCACTAATTGTTTGGGTCATGATTTTTTAGAGCACAACATTAGAAATGATGTTATTATGGGAAAGCAAATCAGTTAAGTCATTTTATTATACTTCGATTCAAATACGATAAGTCATAGATGCAAATTGCTTGCTTTAATATTTTTGAGTTTATATTTCTAAAATTATTATTATTATTACTTCAATCGAATCAGTGAAAATTGAGTTTCATGATGCAATTCAATTTGTGTTATATATTTTCTTTTTCAATTTGTAAGTGCAAAATTAAAACATCCTTATTGTCGATATTAATGTTGAGATAAAAAAAAATATATCCTTTTAAAAGCGCATCACATAAATTACTTAGCGACTTCAATGTTTAAAATAGTTAATTTAATTAGAATTTATCTTTAATATCAAATTATATCGAACAGAACTATTTAGTGGGCTCAAGTCTCTTGAGGCCCATTTAAAATACATTAAAACGCTATTTATAACGAAGACGGTAACCCCTTAAAACTTACTTTTCCGACCGGCTGATTTATTATAATTTTCCTCATTCTTTCCTTCATCTTCCTGACTTCTTCGTCGACTCCCTCGAGAACGCAGAGCGCCACAAGGGAGAGGTACGCACAACGCCCACTTCTGCAAACCTTTCTATTGTTTCCAACCTTTTCTTATCCATTTCGGAAAGATTTGGTTCGTTCTGCTCGATCGACTCTTCTTCTTCTCGGTTTTGTTTGCGCGATTTAGGGTTCTGCTTGAGCTTTTATGGTTCGTCATTTTGGATCGAAAATTTCCAAGATATTATGTAGCTTATTGTTCGTTTTCATCAATTTATGGGTGTGCGGTGGATTTTTCTTGTTGTTGAGATGTTTTTTTTTTTCATATATATGTTTCGTTAGGACGTGAGAGATGGCGGGTAAAGGAGGGAAGGGACTTTTGGCGGCAAAAACAACGGCGGCCGCGAACAAAGACAAAGAGAAGAAGAAGTCCATCTCCAGGTCGTCACGGGCCGGTCTGCAGGTGAACCATGTTCTTAACCAGTCCATGATCTGCCCACTTGTTTGATCTTAGATTGTAAATTTAGATCTATTCTATTATCAATCGAAGTTGGCTCAACTTTTATCCTAATTGCCGTCTTCCTGTTGATATTGACTATATTGTGATGCTCTGTTCTGGAAAACTTTAGTAGTGGGTGCTGATCACGAGCTTATGTGTTGCTATCGTGTAGTGTTTGAATGATACACGTTTAGTCTGGAAGACTGGGGGTCAAATATCCTAAAGAATAAGGCCCAGTTGCCATTTTTTATATGTAGGAACTGAGTTACAAACAATTTTCTCTCATGAAATGTGTTCCTTCTTTTATATTGTATGTTTGCCCCTTGAAAACTTTGGTGTGTGGGTAGATAACTTTATTTAGGCTAGTAAGGACTCTTGGACTAGTAAAGTGAAGTTTGTGTGGTGAAGATATTGCATAATTCGACATGCAGAAGAAATTTGGTTATTAGAGCCAGTATTTATGATATCATTTATGTCTGCACTCCAACATCTACAGGGTAGTCTGCTTGATCCTGTGATGAAAAATTCTTTCTGTAACATTATTTGTTTACTTTTATTGTGGTACATCACTTCAAAGAATTTACTGCCAATGATGAGGATCCTTGGCTGTATAATTCATTTTAAACTGTAATATCTTTCCTTGTCTGAAGGTAACACCAAAGTTGTTAAGATCGAGATCTTACTTAAGATCAGAGGAGGGTTGCAAGATCGACGATCGGATAAGGATCGTTTGATTTTGTGAAAGATCTTCGTAAAGATCCTACGAATTAGATCGTTTGATCGATAGGGGGCTAAATATAGGAAAATCGTAAGATAAATCGTAAAAGATCGAGATCTTAACAACCTTGGGTAACACTACTAGCTGGTAGGATTACCAATATAAGTCATTTTTATTTTATTTGGTGTTTGAATTCCATACTGTAGATTAATAACATGGATTTAGATATTCATATAATTTGAAAATAGTTAGTAGATTTGGAATTGGTATTTTTTATCTTCTCCTTTTTCTGTTCTTCACTGACCTTTACCACCTCCTTTCTCTGTTTTTGTCATCCCTCATTTTCACCTCACATCACCAGACACATTTTCCTTATCTAAACTCTATTCCCTGTCCCTCTGTACTTTTATTCATTTTTCTTTGATGTCAAAGTCTTGGTTCATTTTATTTGTAGTTCCCTGTTGGAAGGATCCATCGTCACTTGAAGACAAGGATTGCAGCAAATGGAAGAGTGGGTGCCACTGCAGCAGTGTATTCAGCAGCAATCTTGGAATATCTCACAGCAGAAGTGTTAGAACTTGCAGGGAATGCAAGCAAAGATCTGAAGGTGAAACGTATTACACCACGCCATTTGCAGCTTGCCATCCGAGGGGATGAAGAACTTGATACTCTTATCAAAGGCACTATTGCTGGTGGTGGTGTTATCCCACACATTCACAAGTCTCTCATCAACAAGTCTTCCAAAGAGTAAACATGTTGCATAGCTGTACGTTCAGCTTCTTCTAGTTAGTCCTTGTGCACTCACAAACTATAGTTTCTCCTAATTGTGAAGTTTTAGGATGTTAACAAGAGTTGAAAAACTGATCATTAGGCTTTATTTGGGTCCTCTTAAGTTTGTAATGTAAAGCTACTTGTGCAGCGTTTACATTAACTAGACTGATATCTTTTATACTGTTTCATATGGTTCTTATTTTTGCAGTCATTATTATATGGGTTATCTTATTCATAGTTATATGTTGCTACTTAGATGAATCTATAATTCCCACCAGGTAATGATAGTTTATGGTTTTTTTTATCGCAAATTCTTTAATTCTGGTACGCTGAGCTTATATAAGTTTTGCAGGGTAGCAGGTTCATAGTTTGTATGTATAATATTACAGGAGCTTAGTTGTTGAATAAGATGAATTATGAAATGAGGTTTTTTCTGTGCTCCTATCTTTGCTGAACAACTTCATTTTCTTTTACTTCTTTATTTATGTTTTATGTCATCGACCAATGTTCCAACCATAAAATAAAATGGATTTTTAAGTAAGTGATTTTAAAAAATAAGTAATTTATTTTTATGTGTTTGATATATGTTTTGAAGATGAGTTTGTGAGAGAAAAATATTTTTTTTATGTTGCAAATAGTAAATCATTTTTCTAAAATGTATCTTTCACTTCTCGTCAATTGACATTTACTTTTTCGTTGATCAATATATTTAAGTTAACCAATATCAAAAGGTGACAAAATTATATTTTGAAAAGATACTTAAAAAAACGGAGCTCAGGGAGCTGCTATGTTGTGAATGCAAATATATTTATATTTTTTTTATGCTCTTCTTGGACCAATCACGAGTAATTTTCGTGTATAGTCCCTCGACTTTGCTCATATTCTAATTTGGTCCTCGAATTTTAGTTTGTAACAACTTGATCCCTTAACTTGTAATTTGCTCATCGAAAGTCCTTTCACTTACGATAGCACGTTTTTTCGGTTTTCACTCCACGTGGTAAAGTCATGTAAGTAAAAAAATAAAAAATAAAAATATTGACGTCGAATTTAAATATTTTTTCAATAGTCTCTTAACTTTACTTGGTTCTCATTTTGGTCCCTAACTTTAAATTATAACCAAACAGTCCCTTAATTTTAATTTGTAACTAAATGATCCCTCAACTTTATAATACGTTCATCGAAGGTTCCTTTTTAGCAAATTTGATTTATCATTTTTTGACCACGTGAGAATACGAACATTAATATTTCTTGCGTGTACGTTGTTGTATGTATATGTGAGAATAACATGAGCATATAGAATATTTTAGGTTTCATCTCATGCAAAAGTAAATGATTTTTATAAATTTCATCAAAAAAGGAAGATCAACAGCCATCAGAGTTTGGAAGGAAGATGCACGTACTGGTGAAATTTGATTCGATATCCATTTTTTAATAAAAAATATAAAATCACTCTTGTAGGAGATGAAAAGCAATAATATTTATCATGTTGACGTATTCTCACGAATACATATAATAGTGTAGATATAAGAAATATTAGTTTTCATATTCTCACATGGACAAAAAAATTGATAAATCATTATAAAAATTTGTAAAGAAAATAAAAAGAGGTTCAGAAAATTAATTATAATGTAAGGAAGATATAAAAATAATGATTTATCAAATTTTGTCCATGTGAGAATATGAAAATTAATATTTCTTACATCTACACTAATATATGTATTCGTAAGAATACGTCAACACGATAAATATTATTACTTTATCTAATACAAGAGTGGTTTTTATATTTTTTATTCAAAAAATGGATATCGACCGCCATCAAATTTTACCAGTACGTGCATTTTCCTTCCAAACTTTGATGGCTGCTGACCTTCCTTTTTTGATGAAATTTATAAAAAATTATTTACTTTTGCATGAGATGAAAATTAAAATATTATATATGTTCATGTTATTCTCACATATACATACAACAACATACACACAAGAAATATTAATGTTCGTATTCTCACGTGGACAAAAAAATGATAAACTAAATTTGCTAAAAAAGTACCTTCGGTGAACGTATTATAAAGTTGAGGGATCATTTAGTTATAAATTAAAATTAGAGGACTGTTTGGTTATAATTTAAAGTTAGAAGACCAAAATGGGAACCGAGTAAAATTAAGGGATTATTCAAAAAATATTTAAATTCCACATCAATATTTTTATTTTTTTATTTTTTACTTACATGGTTTTACCACGTGGAGTAAAAATAAAAAAAAAATCTACTATCGTAGATGAAGGGACTTTCGACGAGGAAGTTACAAGTTAAGGGACTAAGTTGTTACAAACTAAAATTCGAGACCAAAGTGAGGGACTATACATGAAAATTACTCACCAATCACATCCACATGTTACGCCGAGTTGTTGGCTAAAATTTATACTATGCAAGCGTACGAGTAGCCATGAACGGCGACGATCGACTTATAAACAAGTGTATCCAAGTGGAGTTTTGGTCTCTCTCAAAATTTTAAAAACTTTCAGATTTCCCTCGCAGTTTTGCCTCCGCTTCTCCCAAAATTCCAAAGTTTCCCGCTTATTTTTTTTCAACCAAAGGCCTAAACAAACCCACCCTTTCCTTCCCGCCTATTTTTCTCTTAATTAATTGTTCCCACCCCGTTCTGTTGCCAGCCGTCGTTCTTTATTCCAACCTGACGCCGCCCTTTGCTTCCTCTTTCCCTTGTTGCCTCCGTCTACAAGGTCCCAACAGCGACAGAAATGGCCGGAAAAGGAGGAAAGGGCCTCCTGGCGGCGAAGACGACGGCGGCCAACAAGGACAAGGACAAGAAGAAGCCGCCCGTGTCCCGCTCCTCGCGCGCTGGTCTCCAGGTTAACTCTCCTCCCCCTTCGTTCTCCCTCCCCTCCCTCTGATGGCGGTTTCAACACTTTTCCGCACCTTGTGTTTTCTGGAAGTACGATCGATCAGCTGTGTTGGAAACGATGTTTTCGAATCCCGTGATTTCGTATATTTTACACAAATGTTCTTTCGTTCTTTATTTTTTCCTGCGTTTTCTTTATAGAAGAAAAAAATGTAGTACATGCCTTAAAATGGGGAAAAGTGTGCTTTGATCTCTTTGTGTTTATTAGAAATTTTTTTACTGGGGTGCATAAATTAAGTGGAGAAAAAGAACGAAGCCCTAATTATTTTGTTGGAATCCCGTAGTTTCCCGTGGGAAGGATCCATCGGCAGCTCAAGACGAGGATTGCGGCGAACGGTCGAGTCGGAGCCACGGCCGCCGTCTACTCTGCGGCCATTCTGGAGTACCTAACCGCAGAAGTCCTGGAGCTCGCCGGCAACGCCAGCAAAGATCTCAAGGTGAAGCGCATCACGCCGCGGCACTTGCAGCTGGCAATCCGTGGGGACGAGGAGCTTGACACCCTGATCAAGGGCACCATCGCTGGAGGCGGCGTCATCCCTCACATCCACAAGTCTCTCATCAACAAGTCCTCCAAAGAGTAGGAGCACAGAGCAGCATAATACCCTTTAATTTATGTTCATGATCGTGGGCCTGACGATTTGGCTAGCAACAGTTAGACTTCCGTGATGTAAAACTAAACTTAGCTCAAGTTCTTTGGGTTTTGTACGAAGAAATTGTTATGGCGTTTAGAGATGTCTTGTTTTGAGCTCTTTGCTCGTCTGCCTTGTCTTGCATGCTTTGCCAGTGCAGTTGTGTTTCAATCAGGCTTGATTGATTTATTTCTAGCCTGAAACTTGAATTTAATTTTTTTTTCTCATACATTAACAGGAATATTTGTGCAGAAGATTTTACAATTGAAAATGCCTGAGGAATTGTGCTCTCCACTTGAATTACCGGTTTTTTATTTTAGATTTTTTTCCCCTGTTACTATTTCTCATTTTGGATGGAAAATAAGGTGACATGACATCAGATTACTCCAGTGATTTGGATGAATTAATTTAGGATATGATTCGAATTTAAGTATAAATGAATTATATTCTAAGAAACTGTTAATTATAAATTTGGTGACTTCAATCATTGTGCTAGTGTAACATAATTAGGCTTCATCTTGAGCACAGGTCAGGACCCAATCTAAAATAATTAGGCTTAAGTTTAAGATATTTCATTGGTATCCCAGTCTGATTGTATTTAAATGAATACGATCGACTCATATATGTATGTGGAATATAAAAGTAAATATTATGTGTTTTCATTTTCTAAAAATTGTGTTGAATTAAACCATTCCAATTCGAATTTTTTTATTCAAATTTGGACATTTGGATAAGGATTAGGATTGGAATTTGGAAATCTAAAATAATCAATGCTGTTAAAATCGGATCAGATCAGCCGATTCGATCACGAATTGATGTTTGATAAATATGAAGGAGAGTTAATAGGGAACATTAATGAAAATAAAAAAGGAAGGCATTGGAGGCGAAATGAAAATAAAATTAATTAATAATATATCAATATCAAGAATTTTGGCTAAACATTAATTTTTAAAAATATAATAACTAATTTGAGTACAAAATCTTCATTTCAAATAATAAAGAAAGAAAGAAGGTGAAAATAAAAAAAGTAAAATAAAGAAAGAGAATATTTTGAATGAGTTATAGTAAAATAAACTAACTTCATGACTATTAATCATCATATATCTTATATAAATAATAATAAACTATTAATCATCATGACTTTAAATAAAATATTAGCTTATTAAAATATAATAAATAAAATATTTTTATATTATCATATTAGTAATGGTAAGTTATAAATTTTTTAAAATATTATATATTATTCATTGTGCTATAAATATTTAAAATTATTATTAAATATATTGTTTAATCAAATTCGATTGAATCGATCTAATCATGATCATGTTGATCATCTGAATTAACTTCCAATCCGGTCATGAGAACATTGAAAATAATTTAAGCGACTTTGTGAGTCTTTCACAGTGGTGCATCTAATAATTGTATCAGCTTTTTTTTTGGATATTTAAATATATAAGTATTAGGAGAATTTAACATTTCACTTAAACTTAATATCAACTTTTTGTTTTTCAAGAAACAAAACTATTTTTACTTAGAACATATTTAATTTTGATTGATTTAGAAATAAAAAAAGTTATTTTCGCTAACAACTCTCAACTATAACTTTTTTTGCATATAACCCTAGACTATAAATTTATCAATTTCAGTCCCCGAACTTATTTCGATTTCTAAATCTAGTCATTCCTTTAACTTTTATCCAAAATTATGTTTAATTAATTTTTTAATAATTATAGATATCATTTTTACTCTTAATTCTTTAATGATAATAAAATAATTATAAAAATAAAAAAACAAAGTAAGGATACAAATATTATTTAATAATAATTTTTAAAATAATTGTGAAATATCTTGATCAAATTGTTATTTTTTTTAATTTTAATTTTGTCTATAAAATTTAAGAAAAAGGTAAAATTTTTATTTTAAAATTAACTTAACAAAATTTTGGATAAAAAATAATGAAAGAATTAAATTGACAAATTAAAATTAGGGGCGTAGGAAGGTGCAATCCCTTTATGGACTGCACTGGATGCAGCCCAAAATTTGGTCCATCGGATTTAAATTGGACGGACAAATTGAGATGAAAATTCCTCCGCGCTTAATGGTTGGAAGATCACGAGCAACTGAGCAAGACGTCAACCAAAGGTCACCAAGAGCATGCGCACAGAGCTTCTCTAGCTCGAGAATTTGCTTGGAACCATTTGAGTAGGCTTACGTATGGGGGTCTTCGAGGAGATGCCATGCGCTCGGAGTTATCCGACGAGCTGCGCGCGAGTGTGCGCACAGTGGCTTGTGAATTAGATTGAGAGCTGTGTGCATTCATCGGCTATTGACCATCACATGTTGCTGGCATTGTGTATGATTGTAATAGTGATAGTTTTTTCTGTTTTCTCTCTAGCAATATATGATTCTCTGTTACAAACTTATATCAGAAAACCTGATACAAACCCACACTATAAAAGGAGTCTGTGAGATATTTTTTAGTGAGCTGATAAAAAAAATCTCACTTCATTTCTTCCTTGTTCTGCTTCACTACGTTTTCTTCTTTCTTCTTCTCTGTTGCAACTGGACATTGTGTTCGTCAGAGGAATCAGATCAGCAAAGATTCAAAAGACTCTGAATCTTGACATGGGATTAGAGCCTTTCTAGAAGACTTGGATCACCAATCAGTTCATTCAATCGTCAGTTCTTGGTCAGATTTCTACTCAAAGTTTATTCTCTCTATCCAATATGTGTTGCGGATAGGTTTCTGGTTTGTGATATGAAGTCTTGGAGTTTTTTTTATCCTGTTTTTATTGAAGTTGTGCAAATATGTCTTCCGCATCTGATAATGTTTCTTCTTCTTTGAGTACGATTGACATTTCTAGTCCTTTGTACCTGAGTTCATCTGATTCACCGGGTTAGATCCTAATTCCACATCTCCTAGTGGATTCAGAAAACTATGCTAATTGGAATAGTGCCTTTTATAATGCACTTCTTGCAAAGAATAAGCAGGGTTTTATCGATGGAAGTTTCACTTTGGATCAAGTAGATGTTTCCTTAAAATTTCAGTGGAAAAGCTGCAACGCATTAGTAGTTTCTTGGATGTCAAGTACGGTTACCAAAGGTCTGATTAGCGATGTGGCATATAGTCATAGTGCAAGTACAATCTGGCAAGATTGAAGGAAAGATATGAGAAAATTAATGGTATGAAAGTTTACTCTGTGCAAAATGACATTTATACGTTTGTTCAAGGTGATTTGTCAATATCAGATTACTACTCTAAACTCAAAAATCTATGGGATGAGTATGATCAGATCACTCCTGCACTTCCTGTTCTAGATGTTCTAAAGGAATATAAAGAACAACTTAGTCGTAAAAAATTATACAAATCTTGATGGGTCTTGGAGATAGTTATGTACATGCTCGCTCACAGATCATGCTGATGAGTCCTTCTCCCTCAATCAACCGAGCTTATGCACTGTTAGTGGAAGAACAACAAAGACAAAAAAAAAGAATAGTGGAGGAGATCAGCAAGCTGCGTTCTTCAGCAAACAGTCAAGTCTCTATAAAGTCAAGAAAGATAATTTAGTCATATGTGATCATTGCAAAAAGCCTGGACATAAGAAAAGCCAATGTTATCGGATCATAGGTTTTCCCCCAAACTTTAAGTTCAACAAAGGAAAAAACCAGATTAATTCTACTAGCTTACTTACACATCAAGAGGAAAATGTTAATTCTGAATAATACTGAAAGTTCTCAGAATTCTGCTACTATATTCACTGAAGAGCAGTACAAAAAAATTATTCAGCTGTTAAACAAAGAGCATGAAGTTAGTACCTCATTAGATCCTAGTGTTAACATGGTAGGTACAACTAATTTTTTTCCTATGCTTTCATCAGATTCTTGGATTTTAGATATTGGAGCCTCAAATTATATGACTTCACGTCTAAATTGGCTAGTTGATCTTAAGCCTCTCTCTAAGAATAAATTTGTGACCCTGCCAAATGGAAGTACTGCTCAAGTTTCACATGTAGGTTCTTACCTATTAAAAAATAACTAAAAATTGCTTGATGTACTCTATGTTCCGGACTTCAAATACAATCTATTTTTAGTGGGACAACTGACTATAGATTTGGCTTGCTCAGTAATGTTCACTCCTGATATTTGCTTAATACAGGATCACTACAGTGGCAAGGTGAACCAATTGGTAAAAGACTCAATGGATTGTACTACTTGAATGAAGTTGATGCAATTGCAGTTAAATTTCTTGCTTGTCAAGCTGCTTGTGCTTCTAAGTCATCCATGGAAATTTGGCATCAGAGGCTGGGACACGTACCTGTTGATAGGATTCAGCTTGTTCACTCTATTTCATGTAAAAAAGACGATTCATTTCATTGTGAAATTTGTCCATTGGCTAGACAATCCTGTTTGCCATTTACTGTTAAAACTTTTTAGACTCAAGACAATGTAGAAAGGCTGAGTTTACTGCATATGGACACATGGGGTCCTTATAAGATTTCCACTCATGATAAACACAACTATTTTGTCACAATTGTTGATGATTTTAGTAGAATGACATGGGTCTACTTGGTTACTCAGAAATCTGATATTGTTCAAATTGTTACTCGTTTCTTGGCCTTTGCAGAAATTTTTTATGGTAACGAAATCAAACCATCAGAACTGATAATGGCTCAAAATTTTGTAATAAAGCCTGTACAAATCTATTTGAGAGAAAACACAAACACATTCTTGAAACAGCTCATGCTTTAATGTTTCAGTCTAAATTGCCACTCAAATGTTGGGGAGAGAGTATTTTAACAACAGTTCATATTATTAATAGACTCCCACTTCAAGTCAATGACAATCTCTCAATTTATCAGAAGTTCTTTAATAATGTTCCAGATTACAATCACTTTAAAGTTTTTGGTTGCCTATGCTATATTACTAATAAACTTGTCACTGATAAGTTTGATAAGAGAGCCTTTCCTTGTGTTTTTCTGGGGTACTCTATGACAAAAAAAAAGGTATAAAGTTCTAAATCTGGAAAACAAAAAAATACTTGTCAGTAAGGATGTGAGATTTTATGAAAGTATATTTCCATTCACTCTCCAAAAGGAGAAATCATATTTGACTTTTGAAGATCTTTTCAGAAAACAACATATTCATCCTCCAGTAAATGAATTTACAATTCAACCTTTACATACTGATATTGAAAATTTTCATCCTGTAGAAAATTCAACTATGTCAGATTTTGAAATTGTTGACCCTCAAAGTTCTGATTCTCCTGCTGCTATACCAATTTCAGACGATTCTAATATTCATGCACCAGATATATCAGTTTCTGATACTCCTAATTCTCCACTTGTTCCAATCCTGCATCAACCTTCAGTCAAAGAGAAGAGAATCACAAGGCCACCTTCCTGGCTACAAGACTATATCACTAGGGGACTTGCAAACTCAAATACTTTATATCCAATTAGTAAATTTGTGCCTTACTCAGCTCGCACATCTCGATATCAGAATTTTATGACAGCATTGTCTGCTATTTTTGAACCTGCATCTTATAAGCAAGTTGTGCAAGATATCAAGTGGCGAGAAGCTATGAACTCAAAAATTATAGGCTTTAGAGTCTAATGGCACATGGGAGGTTGTTGAATTACCTCCGGGAAAGAAACATGTTGGGTGTAAATGGGTTTATAAAATCAAGATGACTGTCACTGGAGAAATAGAGAGGTATAAAGCCTTTCCTTGTGTTTTTCTCTTATAAAGTTTGATAAGAGAGCCTTTCCTTGTGTTTTTCTGGGGTACTCTATGACAAAAAAAAAGGTATAAAGTTCTAAATCTGGAAAACAAAAAAATACTTGTCAGTAAGGATGTGAGATTTTATGAAAGTATATTTCCATTCACTCTCCAAAAGGAGAAATCATATTTGACTTTTGAAGATCTTTTCAGAAAACAACATATTCATCCTCCAGTAAATGAATTTACAATTCAACCTTTACATACTGATATTGAAAATTTTCATCCTGTAGAAAATTCAACTATGTCAGATTTTGAAATTGTTGACCCTCAAAGTTCTGATTCTCCTGCTGCTATACCAATTTCAGACGATTCTAATATTCATGCACCAGATATATCAGTTTCTGATACTCCTAATTCTCCACTTGTTCCAATCCTGCATCAACCTTCAGTCAAAGAGAAGAGAATCACAAGGCCACCTTCCTGGCTACAAGACTATATCACTAGGGGACTTGCAAACTCAAATACTTTATATCCAATTAGTAAATTTGTGCCTTACTCAGCTCGCACATCTCGATATCAGAATTTTATGACAGCATTGTCTGCTATTTTTGAACCTGCATCTTATAAGCAAGTTGTGCAAGATATCAAGTGGCGAGAAGCTATGAACTCAAAAATTATAGGCTTTAGAGTCTAATGGCACATGGGAGGTTGTTGAATTACCTCCGGGAAAGAAACATGTTGGGTGTAAATGGGTTTATAAAATCAAGATGACTGTCACTGGAGAAATAGAGAGGTATAAAGCCAGATTAGTAGCTAAAGGTTATAACCAAAAAGAAGGTATTGACTACATAGAAACCTTCTCACCTGTGGCAAAGGCAGTAACAATAAGAGCTATGTTGATTTGTGCTGCACAAAACAATTGGCCACTTTTTCATTTGGATGTCAATAATGCCTTTTTGAATGGGGATTTATATGAAGAAGTGTATATGAAAATACCAGAAGGATTACTTGGTCAGGGGGAGAATTCCAATAAGGTATGCAGGCTTTTAAAGTCCTTATATGGTTTAAAACAGGCGTCACGACAATGGAACATCAAGTTCACTGAAATCCTATCTAGTGAAGGTTTCATTCAAAACAAAAATGATTATACTCTGTTTACTAAGACAACAGGGAATTCTTTTGTCGCATTCTTAGTGTATGTAGATGATATTTTGGTTACTGGAAACAATATGCATGCCATTGAAAGTGCCAAGCATGCTCTAAAGTCTAGACTCAGTCTCAAAGATCTTGGTGAACTCAGTTTCTTTCTTGGAATGGAGGTTCTACGTTCCACTAAGGGTATTTTTTTGACACAAAGGAAGTATACTTTATCCTTGTTAACTAGCCTTGGTCTTTCGGGTGCCAAACCAGCTGGAACACCATTGGAACAAAATCAAAAACTCACTACAATTGAGTATGATGAATCATTGAAGAAAACTGGTTCACATGTTGTTGAGGATGCTGCTCTTTCTACACCTGAAACATATCAAAGACTTGTTGGCAGTCTCATTTATCTTACTAATACAAGGCCGAATATCACGTTAGTTGTCCATCATTTGAGTCAGTTTATGCATCAGCCAAAGATGTCTCATCTTGATGCTGCCATTCGTGTCGTCCGTTATCTAAAGAAATCTCCAGGAAAAGGACTTTTTTTTTCTGCGACCAGGAACACTATTGTTTCTGCGTATTGTGACGTTGATTGGGCGGCGTGTCCTTTCTCTCGTCGGTCTATATCAACCTTTTGCATCCGTGTAGGTGATTCACTAGTCTTCTGGAAATGAAAAAACAGACAACAATCTCTCGTTCTTCCGTAGAATCTGAGTATCGTAGCATTGCCTTGGCAGTTACAAAGTCATTTGGCTTGAGCGATTATTTACTGAACTATCACTTCCTCTTGTCAAGCCTGTTAATGTGTTTCGCGACAGTCGAGTAGCCATTCAAATTACTGAAAATCCAGTCTATCATGAGCGCACGAAACACATTGAGGTTGACTGCCATTTTGTTCGGGATTACTTCTTGAGACAGCTGTTCAAACTACATCATGTAGGCACCAAGGAGCAATTGGCGGACCTGTTGACGAAGGCCTTGAGCAAACAGCAACATGACTACCTTGCAGACGAGATGGGGTTGTTCGATCTCTTTCGACCTCCATCTTGATGGGAGTGTTGACCATCACATGTTGGTGGCATTGTGTATGATTGTAATAGTGAAATATTTTCTGTTTTCTCTGTAGCAATATATCATTCTTTGTTACAAACTTATATCAGAAAACCTGATACAAACCCACACTATAAAAGGAGTCCGTGAGATATTTTTTAGTGAGCTGATTAATAAAAAATCTCACTTCATTTCTTCCTTGTTCTTCTTCACTACGTTTTCTTCTTTCTTCTTCTCTGTTGCAACTGGACATTGTGTTCGTCATAGGAATCATATCAGCAAAGATTCAGAATGTTAGAGAATCTAATCTTATCATTTGTAAAGATTTAATATTATCCAGATCTGTTGTTATCCAGATATGATATTATCTAGATTTGTGTTTATCTAGATTAGTTTAGATTAGATGATCTTCTTTAGTTAGATTAGATAGACATTGGTGGTTATCCATCTGATCCTTTCATGTACTATATATAGATGTATAGCCTCACCAGAATTGAATATAGAAAATATTTTCTCCACTCTACTCTTCTAACATGGTATCAGAGCCATAATATTTTCTTCTCTCTCCTTCTTCTTTTTATTT
>LTAE01003649.1:0-10924 GCA_001647135.1 Pontederia paniculata
TCCTTCCTTCATCTCTGGTCGACCGGTCAACCTCTGATCCCTTTTCATACATTCTCCTTCATTATCGATCAGCCTCTTTATATCCTTAGGACGACCGCTGCACACATATGCTTCTTTTGAAATGTCTTTCATGTGCATAGGTCGTTCATTCTTTCAGCTGTGGTCGACCTAACAACTTCTGAACTTGAATTAACCTGTTACAGAATTCAGCTCAACAAGTTCATCAGTACAAACTAAGTTCCCTTACAAATTTGTGATCATCAAAACACTCTCGGGATCCTAGATTCAATATTAACATCATCTTACCTATGGCTATCTAGCATGAACCCTAGTATGCAGATTATTTAACATTAACATATTTATCTAAAGGAATCCGCTTATTTACATATCGAATCTTATCGGGTTGTTCTTCGTTCTTCAATTGCGCCCTCTTGATCTCCTCTAGTGCTCCTGATTTTCTTCATGTTCTCCTAGAAATTTGAACATTGTTCTAGGATGAGAGAAGGGAAGAGAGAAATAAAATGTAGGAGAGAAAGACCTTACCTAGAGAGAAAAACATGGCGACTACGACTTTGGGAGAGAGTAAAATTATGAGGACTCTCTATGGTCTTATTTATAAGCATAGAAATTAGGTTTTCCTAGTTTAATTCAAATTCAAATTTTAAATTTGAATTCTAAAATTTAAACCAACTAAATAATCTCATTTAATCAATTCTCAGATTTAACTGATTTGAATTTGAATTTAAATTCTAGACTCTATTTGAATTTGAATCTTAGAATTGAACAAAATAAAATATTATTATTTAATTAAACCTCTTTTTTTCTTTTTGAAAGACCCAGGTATTACATTATTAACCTCTTAAAAAAAATCCGTCCTCGAATTCAAGATGATGGTAGAGTCTTACCAAACAATGCTGGAAATTCCTTACACATCTCGGATTCCAGCTCCTATGTTGGTTCGCTATCTTAGCGTCGGCTCTATGCCACTTTGACCAGTGTCACATGCTTGTTCCCTAGCACTGTAGGCGACACTCTCACCGGTTGTTGCTCATATGTGAGATCTTTCTTTAGGTTGGGCTCTTCCATCCTGATGACGCTAGTGTTATCATGTTGATACTTCCTAAGCATGGAGACATGAAAGACGTTGTGCACTCGCTCATAAGAAGGGGGTAGTGCTAGTCAACATGCTGCTTCTCCAATTAGCTCCAACACATCGTAGGGACCTACATAACGAGGGCTCATATTACCTAGTTTGTTGAACCCATGACACCTTTCGTTGGAAAAACTTTCAGCATCATTTTGTCTCCCACCCAAAAAATTTGCTCTCGGCGTCCTTTGTCAGCATAGATCTTTTGCCTGTTGTATGCAGCCTTCATCCTTTCTCTGATGAGCTCCACCCGATCAGCATATTCTTCTATTATCTCTAGGCCCATCAGCTTCCTCTCGCCTACCTTGCTCCAACATGTTGGCGATCGACAGGGTCTTCCATACAAAGCTTCACACCTGGCCATGCCGATGCTGGAGTGGTAACTATTGTTGTAGGTGAACTCGATGAGTGGCAGGTGATCATCTCAGCTGTCGTGCCAATCCAGCACGCATGCTCTAAGCATGTTCTATAGTGTTTGGATCGTCCTATCTGACTGTCCATATGTCTGTGGATGGAATGTTGTGCTGAAGTTCAGTATGGTACCAAGAGCATCTTGAAAATCTTTCCAAACTCTAGCTATAAATCTGGGATCTCTGTCAGATACTATGGTCACTGGAATCTCATGCAACCTGATGACTTCTCGGACATATAAGTCCATCAGATTTTCCACTGATTATTTCTATTTTATGCGTATGGAGTGTGCAGACTTAATGAGTCTGTCCACAATTACCTAGATTGTGTTATTGCCTCTCTTGAATCTGAGCAGATTGGTCACAAAGTCCATGGCTATGTGTTCTCACTTTCACTCCGGAATGCTCAAAGGCTTTAGCATACTATAAGGCCTATGGTGCTCGATCTTAACTTGCTGACAGACAATGCATTTGGATACATACTCAGCAATTTCTTTCTTCATGTTATTCCACCATAGGTCCTTTGCATATCGTTGTACATCTTAGTGCTCCCCGGATGGATGCCAAACTCTGACTTGTGACATTCATTCAGCACCTCCCTCCTAAGTGCTGCATCACTGGGAACTCATAGACGACCTCTATATTTGATCCCTCCATCCACGGACATGATGCAATCTTGAGCTTCATGACTGCACGTCTTGCGCATGTGGTCGAACTCTAGATCAATTGCTCGGGCAATAATAATTATGTTCATCAAGTTTGATTGTACTTGATGAATCATCATTGTAGCTTTAGTCCAGCTAGGTCTTGGGTTCCACATTATCATGTACTTCAATTGATTCCACTTGTATACCCTCATGCTGGCAAATTCTCCTTCCCACTTCCTTCTTAATACATATGCGACTGAGTTAGCCTTCCATGGGTGATATCCAATTGTGATGTCATAATCTGGTAGGCACTCAATCTATCAGTGTTGTCTCATGTTGAGGTCTTCTTGCGTGAAGATATACTTCAGACTCTTGTGATCTGTGTAGACCTCAAAATTCTCATCATATAAGTAGTGCCTCCAGATCTTCAGGTCGAAAACCACTGCTACCAACTCCAGATCGTGTGTGGGGTAGTTGACTTCATGCTGCTTGAGTTGTCTAGAAGCATATGCCACAACCTTGTCATGCTGCATGAGTACACAGCCAAGGCATGTGCCACAAACATCGTTGTACACCACATATCCACCACTCTCAGATGGGATGGTAGTATTGGTGCAGTCGTCAGTCGGGTCTTCAGTTCCTGGAAGTTCTGCTAACACTTCTGGGACCAGACAAACTTGACTCTTTTCTAGGGTAGGTTTGTCAAAGGCGATGCGATCTTGGAGAAGTCTTTGATAAACCGCCTGTAGTATCCAGCCAATCCCAAAAAGCTGTGAATATCTCCGACATTCCTTGGCGGTGACCAATTTGAGACAACTTCAACTTTTGTCGGGTCCACCACTGTCCTTTTCTTTGACACGATATGCCTGAGGAACATAATCTGGTCTAACCATAACTCGCATTTAGACAACTTTGCATACAGTTGGTGTTGTCGCAAAGTTTCTAATATGATCCTCAGATGCTCTCTGCGTTCCTCTAGGCTCGATGAATAGATCAAGATGTCATATGCAAAGACAATGACAAATTGATCCAAGTAGGGCATGAACACCATGTTCATCAGATCCATGAATGTGGCAGGTCCATTCGTCAATCCAAAGGGCATCACCAGGAATTCATAATGCCCGTATCTGGATTTGAATGTTGTCTCGGGCACATCTTTCTCTGTAACCTTCAGTTGGTGATAGTCGTTCCTTAGATCGATCTTAGAAAATACTACAACCTTGGAGAGTTGATTGAAAATGTCATCAATTCTTGGCAGAGGATACTTGTTCTTGATGGTAACCTTGTTGAGCATCCTATAGTCGATGCACAACCTGAGTGAGTTGTCCTTCTTCTTCAGGAACAAGACCGGAGCGCCCCATGGTGAGACACTCGATCTGATGAAACTCTTGTCCAGGAGCTCTTATAGTTGGTCCTTTAACTCTTGTTGTAACCCCAAGATTTTAATTCCAGAAATATCTTCATAACTGAAAAATCAGATTCAGAATCTCCAATATTATGAAATTCAAAATCACATATATGGTTCATTAAACCTAAACACTTTTATTCCCTCCCCAGTAAATACCCCATTCGGCCCTAGTTTCTGCATTTTCCCCGTCTTCTCTCACTCAAAGAAGAAAATAATCTCAAAGGAGAAGATGAAGATGAATGAAAGACTTGAGAGCGATGCTAGGGAAAGGATCGTCATGGATGAACGCACGAATGGATTGAGGACGAACAGGACAACAAGCTTATGGGCTAACAGGTATGTAACATGACGGATCCCTTTAGAATATATTTTTCATGATAGGTCAATGCATGCTAGGGCTTTTTATGATATTATGATGGATTTTATATGATCATATGACATGTAATGTTGGTTTTAATCCTCATGATGTATTTCTGCCTAGAAAAGTTATATGTAGATGGATTAGGGAAATCCGTTCATGAATATAAGAATGTTTATAATGTAGAATTTAAGGCCGAAAATTGTAGGAAAACATAGTGGCGAAGATTCTCATATATTAATGTAGCTATAGGAAAGAATCTCGGATCGGTTCAGAGAAGAAAAGTGGCGGCGTTCGCCCAGAAAATTCCTGTCACGGCCAGTAACAGAGGCAATCGACTGACGGCACGGGCAGAATTTGCCAAGAAATTTCCCGTCACGGTCGTGACAAACCTGTCATGGGCCGTGACGACAGCAGTCAAGGAAGAAGGCACTAGGTCACGGCCGTGACGGGCGTGTCAGAGGGTCGTGACGGCAGCAGTGGAAGAACGGTCATCCGTGATGGTTGAGCCGTGAGATTATAGGAAAATCCCCATCTGTCACAACCATGATGGTTATGTCACGGGTCGTGATAGTAGGTGTAGGAAACTTGCAACCGTGATACCATGGGTCGTGATGCGCGATCGTGAGCAGAGGAAAATGAAGACCGATCACGATCGTGACATGGTTATCACGGGCCGTGACCATGCAACCTCAAGCTGATCGGTCAAGGTCGTGACAAGTTTGTCACGAGCCGTGACCACGCTGTGATATGTCTACTAGTCGATCACGGCCATGCTGAAGCCTTCACGGATCGTGACAGATCAGTCGCGGGCCATGACAGATCTATCACGGGCCGTGACAACTATATTTTATATGCATTTTATGTTATCATTTCTATTTTAATAGTAGATGTTGTGGAATGCTTATGAAATCTTAAGGACTAATATGTGGACAAGATAAAAGGCCAATCATCCACACGAAATTAATTATGAGGCCGCCATGCATTGAATGATTGGGAGCGCAGTGTTTATGATGATGGGGGATTGGTAGATGAGCTGCTACCTAGTTCTTGTTGCCTGACATTCTCTCTGCCTTGCAATAAATGAATTTCTCAAGCATCATTTTCGGTCGTGGCTTGTGTATCCCCACTGACCTATTGGCGAAGCCTCTAAAGATTCATGAGTCATTCAAAGTCACAATAAAGCAACCCTTAAAGTCATCTCAAAGTCACTAATGGGATAAGAAGAACTTAAGAAGATAACAACTTGGTTTAATGTTTGCATTAAGCATATTGCATTAGATGTTAAGGAATGATGTTACTGTATTTTCATGTATGTCAAGTATAAAGAAAGTTAAATGATGAATGAAATGGATATGATGAAAGAACTCAATGATGATGATGATGTGGAGTAATGGATATTTGACTATGGGTCATACTTACTCCTTTTTATACGCTCAAGAGTGATTGATGTTTGACTATATGTCATAGCTCACTCATGATAATAACAAGATGAAATGATGAATGATGGCTGAGGAGTAATTAAGGTTGGACTAGTGTCATAGCTTATTTCTCATGCAAAGAATGTAAAGAAAGATGATGTATGAAAAGAAAGTAAATTATGATGAAAATGATGTATGTAAGAAATTAAGTGAAAGGTATTTATGATATTTTATGATGATCCTCATGTTATGATTATTGATGATTAATTATGATGATATGATTTAAGTTTCATGCTTTTATTCTATCATGAAAAGTATCATCCAATTGTGCCTTACATATCTGAGTTTCATAGCTCATGATGGATTTGCTTTCCCCCTGCTTTGGATCCTGCAGGTCAGTGATCAAAGGTGCTATAATGACTGGTGGTGCATGCGGCGACAGATGTTCGTGATGATGATGCTATTTGCACATGAGTAATGATCCTGTGTCAAGTTGTCTCTAGATTATTTCCTTTTCAAAAAATGTAATAATTATTTCCGAGACAAATTATATTATGTAAGACTTCCGCAATTAATTTATGATAGAAAAGAGTTCATAATTATTTTATGTGTTCTGCATTTAATTGACCGGTCTTGGTGTCAACCCAAAAGTCAAGATTAAGTATGATGTGTAACGCACTCAGGAGGGCATTCTACCACGTGGCGAGGTGGTCTTTTGGGGGCATTACAGTTATGGTATCAGAGCCTAAAGTCGGAACTCTGTTGATGTCCCCATTATAGATAAAGTCTCATGTGTAAAGCATCACGAACAGTCGTAGCACCAACCAGAAGTAAGTTCCTTTAAGGCACTACTATTATTATGATTGACATGATTATTTTATGGTGTATGTAAGTAGATGACTCTCAGATGTGTAGTTAACCATCAGGCTAAAGTCATCCAAAATCAGGAAGAAGAACGCTCATCTCTTATGCGATATTTAGGAGAACATTAAAACTTTCAGAACAAAATATCCCTAAGATATGAAATAGACCTCAAGGGACTAGGGATGAATTTATCTCTTAACATGTAATGTTTTGAATTGAAATATTGTCCCATTGATTTTGAAGAGGTCATATGAAGGAATGATTGCATTTGTCTCACATTAAGAGTTTTCGTGTGGTAAAGCTAAAATGACTTAATGTAATATTAGATTAAGAAAAAATAAGTTAGGGATGTCACACAACAAGTAACAAACAACAATCAGAGGCCTCAAAATAATGGGATTAATGTAGTTCAGTGATTGAAATAGATATGAAAAATGACCCCTAAATAGTTCTCAAAGGAACTAGTGTCACCTTAGTAAAAGACATATCATTGAAATATTGATATGATGTCTACTTATGCCAATTAATGATATAACCCGATTCCTAAGGAGGTTATTCGGAGACATGATGAATCAAGAAAGATTTTTGAAGGAGCAAAAGATATTGATGTGATCCTTGTATATAAAAAAAATTATGCTGATGTTGCAGTGTTGAAAGATTAAAATATTGATTGAGAGTTAAATTGTATGACTATAGAATTTTAAAATTTTTAGATGATCCTAAATGTTGAAAATTCCATAAAAAGAATTAGGAGAAGAGATTTCTAAGTAATGCTAGAATTATTTAAGTTGAATGCTTAGATAGATATAAATATGAATAACAAATGAAAGAAATAGTAGTAAGAGTAATATTATGGAAGATGTTAGGTGCAAAACAAGTGATTGAATATCAAATTAAAATTTGAAATATTTATATATATGTAAAGTTAGAAGGAGTATAATAATTGGAGAGCTAGGATTTTTTAAATTTAATACTTATGAAAGGAATAAGAAATTTTAAATGATGAACCAATGGATCGAATGATAGAATTTTTTTTGAAATAGATTCAAGGAACTTAATGCTTGATTTGATCAAAAGAAATTTTAGAAACTAATGATGATTGAGTAGGTGATGAATTTATCATAAGTGATGTAGAAATTAAAATTTGAAGGATGTACTGTGATGACTCAACATGTGATGAGATTAAGAAAGAATTATTTATTTCAGCCTGCAAACTTTAAAGATTGACATTAGATGAGAGTAGCCAAGTGTGATCTATAGCTTGATCCTCAACAATGAAGGAAATGTTAATAGTCACACCTTATAATGTATTTATGATAGTTATGTTAATATTTTTTTTAGTTGAACATGTTAAGTTGCTACTGCTAACAGTCAATGTGTTCCAAAGAAAGGTTCACATGAATAAAAAGATGAAAAGAACATTATCAGACGATGTGATTGATCATACTGATGAGACCTATACAGGTCATATTGAGACCCTTTCTTGCGTAGTAATAATGAACCATTGTATAGGTGAATCCATACAATATTGTCTAAGGAAGATGATAGTACAAGAAACACTTGTACAAGTGAAGGGTACATGTCATTGAAGTGACTACCGAACAGTCCATGACTAAAGTCACATGTAGGAACATGAATAGAATGCATTTTTCTTATCCACACATGATTTATGATGAACAATTAGATCAAGAATTCTAACTTTTGCAAGATCGAATATCATCGAAATTTAAAGTATAAGATAAGTATGATTAAATCAGTATCATATTGAGTTGAGTTATAGATCTTGTGCATTTATTTTAAGGAGACATAGTGAAAGTAAACTTCTTACTCAAGTAAGAAAAATTCTTGTTCCTTAAGAGCAACTTTCATAATGAGTGCAATTGTATATGACTAGTCAAGAATGAACGATCTGCTGCCATGTTATTTCCCAATTGCATGACCTAATAATTTTGACAAATGACTCATAGTTATATTAATGTTGTTCTAAGATCTTGGGTGAGGTAAGACCTCAAATACAATGTGGAGCCTAATTGATCATGAGATTTTGTCGAGATTATAATGATTATTAAGATGTTGAATATTATGCTATATGTTATGATAGATTTACACATTATTTAAATTGCTCTAGTTGGACTATGACTAAGATGTATATGTCTTAATCAGACAAATTAGAAGATATCTCATGTGCAAAGATGAATGTTATCACATGTAGATGTGCAAGTACTGACTTTGATTAGGTAGTTTAAATGATATCAATAAATTGATAAAGATGATTTGAAAATGATTAAGAAAATATAATATATCTTCAAATGATGATAAAAGAAGCTTAAGTTAGTTGACATTACAATGAATATGGATAATCATGAATTATAAGAATTTGTGATAACCACAAGTTCGCTTTATCAAGAGGTGTTGATGAGTGCTCTGAAAAGAAAATGTATAACAATATTTCTAAGGAGGTTATTTACTACCTGACAACAAAGGGGTGAAACATTTATTGTGTATAAGAATTTGATGAATATGACAAAAGAAAGCTACAACCATGAATAATGTGATGAATAAAAGACATAATTAATGATATAGGATTATCAAGTGATCATGAGAATGCATAGATGATCATTGGAAGAATTCTAAAGTTCTAGACTATCTGAATTATTGTTATACTCATAAATTATTAAGAGGTAAAGTAAGAAAAAGCAAAGGGCAAAGACTTTATTAGGTGTCGTATTCAAGCTCAAGGAAAGGTATAATTATCAAATTAATAACTGAGAATTTTATGAAACTATCACTATGACCTAGGGATATGACTATCATTGAGATGTATAACGATCAATAAGAAGTTATTAAGTGATATAGAGAATATAAATGAATTTAGTCATGAATCATTTGGAAACGAGGATGATTGATATAGGATGAATACTCTAAACACAAGGAACATAAAGAGAATTAATTGTGCAAGTAAAGGATACAAGAATGATTGAAAAGTGATGGATCATATTAAGAGATAAAAGATAAGTTCTGAACCTTTTGATTAGATTGTCATTCTATACGTATAAATTCGAAGACGAATTTAATTTTAAGGAGGTTATTATGTAACCCCCAAATTTTAATTCCAGAAATATCTTCATAACTGAAAATCAGATTCAGAATCCCCAATATTATGAAATTCAAAATAACAGATATGGTTCATTGAATCTAGACACTTTTATTCCTTCCCCAGTAAATACCCCAGCCGGCTCTAGTTTCTGCATTTTTCTTGTCTTCTCTCATTCAAAGAAGAAAATAATCTCAAAGGAGAAGATGAAGACGAATCAAAGACTTGAGAGCGACGCTAGGGAAAGGATCGTCATGGACGAACGCATGAATGGATTGAGGACGAACGGGACAACAAGCTTATGATCTAACAGGTATGTAACATGGTGGATCCCTTTAGAATATGTTTTTCATGATAGATAAATGCATGCTAGGGCTTTTTATGATATTATGATGGATTTTATATGATCATATGCCATGTAATGTTGGTTTTAATCCTCATGATGTATTTCTGCCCTAGAAAAGTTATATGTAGATGGATTAGGGAGTGAATATAAGAATGTTTATAATGTAGAATTTAAGGTCGAAAATTGTAGGAAAATGTAGTGTCGAAGATTCTCATATATTAATGTAGCTATAGGAAAGAATCTCGGATCGGTTCAAAGAAGAAAGGGGCGGCGTTCGCCCAAAAAATTCCCGTCACGACCGTGATGGACATATCACGGGCCGTGACAGAGGCAGTCGACGGATGGCACGAGCAGAATTTACCCAGAAATTGCTCGTCACGGCCGTGACAAACCTGTCACGAGCCGTGACGACAGCAGTCGAGGAAGAAGGCACTAGGTCATGGCCGTGACGGGCGTGTCACGGGCCGTGACGACAACAATTGAAGAACGGTCAGCCGTAATGGTCGAGCCGTGACGATTATAGGAAAATTCCCATCTGTCACGACCGTGATGGTTATGTCATGGGTCGTGACAGTAGGTGTAGGAAACTTGCAACCGTGATACCACGGGTCGCGACGCGCGGTCATGAGCAGAGGAAAATGAAGACTGATCACGGCCATGACATGGTTATCACGGGTCGTGACCATGCAACCTGAAGCTGATCGGTCAAGGTCGTGACAAGTTTGTCACGAGCCGTGACCACGTTGTGATATGTTTACCAGTCGGTCACAACCGTGATGAAGCCTTCATGGGCCGTGACAAATCAGTCACGGGCCATAACAGATCAGTCACGGGTCGTGACAGATCTATCATGAGTCGTGACAGCTATATTTCATATGCATTTTATGTTATCATTTCTATTTTAATAGTAGATGATGTGGAATGCTTATGAAATCTTAAGGACTAATATGTGGACAAGATAAAAGGTCAATCATCTACACGAAATTAATTATGAGGCCGCCATGCATTGAATGATTGGGAGCGCAGTATTTATGATGATGGGGGACTGGTAGATGAGTTGCTACCTAGTTCTTGTTGTTTGGCCTTCTCCCCGCCTTGCAATAAATGAATTTCTCGAGCATCCTTTTCGGTTGTGGCTTGTGCACCCCAACTGACCTATTTGCGAAGCCTCTAAAGACTCATGAGTCATTCAAAGTCACAATAAAGCAACCCTCAAAGTCACCTCAAAG
>LTAE01003649.1:11297-36303 GCA_001647135.1 Pontederia paniculata
TGATTGATGTTTGACTATATGTCATAGCTCACTCATGATGCAAGAAA
This sequence comes from Pontederia paniculata, assembly GCA_001647135.1. Lineage (NCBI taxonomy): Eukaryota > Viridiplantae > Streptophyta > Magnoliopsida > Commelinales > Pontederiaceae > Pontederia > Pontederia paniculata. Next base: position 11,345 of record LTAE01003649.1, read on the forward strand.
GTAATGATACGTTAATGAAAGGAAAGTTATGTTAAGAAAGTATGTATAGAGTGATTTATGTTTGATTGATGTTAAAGCTCATTTCCTATGTAAAAAAAGTATAACAAGATGACATGATGAATGATGGCTGTGGAGTAATTAAGGTTGGACTAGTGGCATAGCTTACTTCTCATGCAAAGAATGTAAAGAAAGATGATGTATGAAAAGAAAGTAAATTATGATGAAAATGATGTATGTAAGAAATTAAGTGAAATGTATTTATGATATTTTATGATGATCCTCATGTTATGATTATTGATGATTAATTTTGATGATATGATTTAAGTTTCATGCTTTTATTCTATCATGAAAAATATCATTCTATTGTGCCTTACATATCTGAGCTTGATAGCTCATGGTGGATTTATTTTTCCCCTGCTTTGGATCCTGCAGGTCAGTGATCTAAGGTGGTATAATGATTGGTGGTGCATGCGGCGACAGATGTTCGTGATGATGATGTTATTTGCACATGAGTAGTGGTCCTATGTCTTGTCTCTAGATTATTTCCTTTTCAAAAGATGTAATAGTTATTTTTGAGACAAATTATGTTATGTAAGACTTCCGCAATTAATTTATGATAGAAAAGAGTTCATAATTATTTTATGTATTTCACATTTAGTTGACCAGTCTTGGTGTCAATCTAAAAGTCGAGATTAAGTATGATGTGTAACGCACTTAGGAGGGCATTTTGCCACGTGGCAGGGTGGTCTTTTGGGGGCGTTACACTTGCATCTCTGCATGCGCCATCATGTAGGATGTCTTTGAGATTGGAGTTGTGCATGGTAACAGCTCTATCTTAAAGTCCACTTCTCTTTGTGGTGGTAAGTCAAAGATGTCTTCTAAAAAGACATCAATGTATTCTCTGACTACATCCAGATGTTGTGGGTCCTTCTCCTTAGGCTCAATGCTGGTGACACTAGCCAAGTAGTCTCTACATCCACTCTCCAACAGCTGTTGTGCTTGCATCGCCGTTATCAGCATCTTGTTGTCATTTGTGGTCCTTCCTCTTATTGTTACTTGACGCTTGTCGTGAAAGTTGATGATCACTTTCTTTTTCTTGCATAAGAGTACAACATCATGGTAGGACAACCAGTCCATACCCAACATGACATCATACTCCTTCATAGAGATGACTATCAGGTCTGCTGAGTAGTCCTTCCCCTCCACTGTCACTGGTACATTAGGAAGATACTTCGTGGCATGGAGGGTGCCCATAGGGGTGGTGATGTCCTGATGTATTTCATGTCCAGCGCAGGAAGATTTAAAACATTGGCACAATCATGGGAAATAAATGAATGTGTAGCACCAGAATAAAATAAAATAGAAGTACTGAGTCCAGCTATAGAGAGAGTACCTCTCAGACATCATGATTGGGCTGAGCCGGGTCCACCTCCATGTTGTAAGCTCTGCCACGTACAACAGGGTTGTCATTACCCCTGTGGTTCTGATCATCCTTCATGTGATCAGGGCAATGCCTGATGTAGTGCCCGTGCTTCCCACAGTTGATGCAAGCACCTGTCTTCATGCGGCACCCCCCAGTATGTTGGCACCCGCAGTGATTGCACACTGCTCCTCCTTATGGTGCTTGAGACGGCTGCTGTTGTGGAGGTGCATCTCTAGGGACATAGGGCCTAGGGTGGTTGTCCCTGTGGTTGTCACGTCTAACAGGGTGTTGGCGCTGCCTGTCTATCCTCGGTCGATTTTGGACGACCTGCTACACAGGAGCTTTGCGTCTGGCATCCTTGCGACGATCAACTTCATCTTGCTCCATGCATTTCGCCAATTCAGATGCCCCATCAAGGGTCTTGCAGTTACCCCCGAGAGTTTTAGTCCTCAGGTCTGGAGTCAACCCTTGGACAAAACGGTTTGTCCTGTCCCGCTCCTCAAGTCCAAACTTGCAGTACTTCTCGAGTCGGACGAAGGCATTACGGTACTCGTCCACTGTCATGCTGCCTTGCTACAACTCCAGAAATTCTTCTGCTTCAAACTGCGTTGATAAGCAGTGAAGTAGCGCTTCTCAAAGACTTCCTTGAAGCTATTCCAAGGAATGACTTCCTGGTCAAGAAACTTGATGATTTTGGTGGTCTTCCACCAGTACTTAGCATCCTTCACCAAGCGATGGGTAGCGTACAGGGCCTTCATCTCCTTTGAGCAGCGCAACAGTGCGAAGGTCTCCTCTATGGTATCCAGCCAACGCTCTCTATCGTCCATACCCTCAGAACCCTTGTATTTAGGAGGGAATATCTTCATGAAGTGCTGGATAGTATCCTTAGCAAAATGAGCCTGCATGACTTGGGCAGGAGGAGCCTACTAACAAAATGAGCCTGCATGGCTTTGGTTAGGAGGGGCTTGCTGAGTTTGATTTGGCGGGGCCTCATTGTTCCTGGCCTCGCTCTGCGCCTTATTTTGATTAACGTTATCCCAAACTTGCTGACTAGGAGCATGTCTGGAAGCCATCTGTACATATCATAAATAATCATGTCAAATCAATGTTTATGCCTTACGAGAAAAACTTACTTCTGGTTGGTGCTGCGACTGCTCGTGATGCTTTGCACATGACACTCTAATACAATGGGACGCCAAAAGGATCCCAACGTTAGGCTCTAACGCCTTAACTGTAATGCCCCCAGAAGACCACCCTGCCACGTGGCAGAATGCACTCTTGTGTGCGCTATGACATACTTCATAAGATTGACTAACAAAACTTGGTCTGCGGAATAGAAAAAAACTTTAAATCTCCAAATCTCTTTCTATAACATAAAAAAAATATATGGAAGTATTTCATCATAATAATATCTCAAAAAGTCTAACTAGAACAACTCAATAGAAAAGACTAAGAGGAGAGACACTAAAGATCACTAGACATGTGCAAAGTCAGCCACCACGAGAATCAGTCGCCGCATGCACCACCAGCATCTTGTATTGTAGACTGCTCACTTGTAGGATCCAATATAAGAAAGAGAAGTATCCATGAGTTATAAAACCCAGTATATAAGACAATCAATAAATAAGTATGACATGATAAATAAAAAGCACAAGAATAAGCTAATGTAAAATTAAAAGGTCAATTATTTATTTCCTTAACTTTCTTACATTTCTTACTTATCATGCAATCATATATCATCATCTTTAACTTTACATCATCTTAACATCTAATATAATATCATCTTTCATAACTTAACATCTTTCATACTGAAGATCTTTCATAACTTAGCATCAAGAGTGAGCTATAACTAGGGCCAAACATCAATCACTCTGAGCATACTTTACATAAAAAGTGAGCTATGGATATGACCAAACATCAATCACTCCAATTATTATTTTTACTTGAGGAATAAGTTATGGCCAAGGCCAAACTTCAATTGCTCTACGTCATTATCATATCATACTTCATTATTCATCTTCATATTTAATTATTTCATCATCATCAATCAGTCATCAATGAGTAACATCAAACAATAACTTAATCCTCTAATGCAGTATACAAATTTAGACCAAGTGATTATCTTTGACTTATCTTATTAGTGCCTTTGAAATGACTTTGATGATTGTTTTGATAACTTTGAATTGCTCATGAATCTTGGGGGTCTCGCCATAAGTCAATGGGGGTGCACAAGCCATGACCAACATAGGATGCTCAAGAAATTCTTTCATTGCAGGGTGGGAGAAGTCAAGCAACAAGAACTGGATGGCAGCTGCCCTACCTGTCCTATCTTAAACATCACTGCGCTCCCAAAACTTAACGATATATGACGACATCAACATTTAATTTAGATGAAGCATGATGACCCTTTATCTTGTCCACATAATTAATTCTTAATATTCATAAACATGATATAATATTAGATAAAATATATTTCCAATATTTAAAATAACTTTTTCCTTTCATGGCTTAGTTAAGAATAATATGAACATCAATTATTTTTCATCAAGCCTGTCACAGCCCGTGAAATACATCTCACGGTCGTGACTCTCGTCTTCACGGCCCGTGATGTACATATCACGGTCGTTACGGTTCGTTCATACGGTCCTTCATGACCCGTGACGTATCATCACGACCCGTAAAGCTCTGGCCTTGAGCTCGGCGTGAGGGAGCTCCATGATCGTGAACAGACGATTACTTCTCTTGTGACTTCACAGTCCGTAACCACAACTTCACGTCGTCCGTAGTAGACATCACGATCCTTCACGGCAGTAACCATCTTATTCACGGGCGCAAGGCAACCTTCACGGCCCGTGATCTTAGGTTCACAGTCGTGAAACATCATTCACGATCCGCGACCGTAATCCTTCGTTGCGTCACGGTGAAGACCATCTTCATGACCCGTGCTTCCAGGTTCACGGCCCGTGAAGTCCATCTCACAGCTCGTGGACGAGACAAACTCTTCCTTAGCATCCGGCTCACGGGCGTGAGGCTCGCACTCACAGGCGTGACCATTGCAGTCACGATCGTGAAACAAGGTTTCACGATTGTGATTTCGTAGAAATCATCTTAATTTTTTTTACCAAATTAAACGAAAAATTTTCTAAGGTTAAACATAAATTTATCATTATTAACAACATCTGACCTATGACTATCTAGCATAAACCCTAGTATGCAAATGATTAACATGAACATATTTATCTAAAGAGATCCGCTTATTTACATACCAAATCTTGTAGAACTGTTTTTCGTTCTTCAACTGGTAAGAGAGAGATCTTACTTAAAGAAAAAAAATTAACAATTATGACTTTGAGAGAGCGTAAAATTATAAAAGCTCTTTATAATCTTATTTATAAGCATAAAAATTAAAATTTTTTAATTTAATTTAAATTTAAATTTTTTAATTTAAATTTGGAAATTTAAACCACTTAAATAATCTCACCTAATCAATTCTCAAATTTAACTGATTTAAATTTAAATTCAATCTTAAGATTGAGCCGATTAAAATAATATTATTTGATTAAACCTTTTTTTTCTTTTTTTCTTTTTGAAGACCCGGGTATTGCACATACTTGGACAAACTAAGAAATTAATTGAAAATTACATTTATACCACGTTTCCTAACAGCATTGTGTAATGGCGCCAAAGCCATCACATAATAAAAAATTATTCTTGCTCAAAATTGAGGAGTGGCATGAAACAATCGAGTAAAGTTGGTGTGCTCAAGCAAGTGTAGAGTTTTATCGTCCAGGTGCAAAAATTATGCAGAACTACGACCCCCTCGAGTCAGTCTTTTGCTTGTGCCTTTACAGAGAGAGTTTCCTTCTCGGCTAGCTCCAAGATGTCTTTTGACCTACGAGCCAGCTTATCACATATGTTCTTTGTTATTCTTCTACGAAATTTCATGTTCTTCATCCATTCAACACGGACAAAAGTATCGCACCAGCATCTCCATGGTACGCCCAGAAGAGTGCCAAACTTGTAGCTCAAATGGATCTGCAACAGAGAGAAATCAGTGTTTGTGTGTGTCAAAGCAAAATGGAAACAGTAAGTCACGGACTCGAGTCATACACGGAAATGGTCTCCAAAGGGGATATTATGGATCGTCATTATTTCATCTATAAACCAACCATCGCCATCAACAGCAGGCGCCTTTCGTTGATTACTAATTACTTCTCCACCAAATACAGAGATCAGTGTATTAAACTTATAGCCCACGTTTCTTTCATAGATATCAGGTTCTACAGCTTGCCATTTGGAGACGGTGTAGTTAAGACATCCAACCTTACTCATGATCTTGTACTCTAGTTGATTCCCACCAAACACTTCCAACAGTTCATTTACCTGACATGAAGATCAAAGAACAAAGGAATTTAACCCAAAAAAAAACACAAGGAATTACTAAAAAGTCCTGTAATAATTTCTTTTGGGTCAAAAGCAATGTCGTTGTCATGCAGAATTCTGAACTTTTTAAGTAAAGCACAAAACCAGACTCCAGGAAGATGAGCAGGCTTACACTGAGAGGAAGCTCTAAAGAGCAAGTCTTAGTTAAATTGGTACCTCCATCACTCGAGATTGATTCACACGTTTCACTCCTAGTAGAATTTGCACTATGATCATCCTGGTCTTCGTTTAGCTTGGCTGCTTGTTCAATAGCTAAAGTTTTTGTCCTCCATAAAGTCATGATTGTCCTAGTAAGAAGAAAAACATGACTCATTGCCCCTAGTCAAATTCTGAAATAATTTGATTTGTTTATGCAGGATAAGAATAAGAAACAAGGCATAACATAGAATTAAGTGGTACCTGCTTGCTTTTTCAAATGATACAAATGCCTGAAATTGAAATTTTAGCCTCCCTTCTTCATCTAGGGTCTTGGCACCATGCCTAGCACCAAGTCCTCGGGCATTTCTCAATTTTATTAGGATGGCTGGGCTGCCAAGTGTTGCTAAAGATGGGCTAATCATTTGAATGTCATCTATGTCTTCCCAGAGAAAGAAAAACTTGGTTTTATGACCAAAGAAATTAGCATAAAAGCCAATAACCCTTGAAGATAAAAAGATTCTCCCCTGCATAAGTAAATTAAGTGTCATTCTCTTCCTCCATGCTATTTAACAAGCAAACAGGTCCACATGAACAAATATTGAGACCTGCAGTGGCATTCTTCGCATCAAGTAACATGAGAAATCGTTGATAAGAAATTCTTCTGGTGGTAATGCAAAGATCTTCTGAAATGTAGAATTCTTCTGCGGTGATGGAAAGTGCAACTGCGGAGCATTCAATCGAACATGAGTACTGAGATATAGTAGACTACGAGAATAAGTTTAACAACTAATTTACCTTTCTCCCAACTTCTTTCTCCATCTTTTGAAGATATTCCCTAACAGCTTCTTCCCCTTTAGTATTGTGCAAAAATATTCTTAGATGCAGACTACTTTCAGATTTTTTGTTCAGTTTTACTTCAAGGGGAATCCACATGTCAGCCAGTTCCTCCGGTTTGTACTTTAGAAAGTTGATCTCAACATGCCCAAGGGAGATGTCCAAGTCAAAAGGACCATCAAAATCAAAGACTTCAATATCTAGTACAGATGGCGGTTCTGACATGGCATCAAATTGCAGTACCTCTGTAGAATTCTTTCATGAGTAAAAAGTTGACGGCTATAACTTGAAATACATGTGCAGGTAGAGTGAAGGTTGACGGGAATCTAACCATTCCATTGAGGGTCCGATGACTGAAGTTGAACAGAACTTGTCCGAGTCTTACCATTGCAGCTGAACACTACATAAGGATCAGGGAAACCAGACAATGCTGCGGATGGTAAGCTCTTTCCCTCGATCAAAGCCACAGTAATTAGCCACCCATCACCCTGAGCTTTGACCCCATGATCACTACCTACAGCATGGAAAAAATATCTCATCAAGTCCTCTTCAACCTATCCATCTAAGCAAATGAAGCAACTTTGATCTAGATCACACAACATATGTACAGAACTTTTTCTAATGCAAAATGGATTTTTGTCAATAATGGCAAACTTTTACCTCTCTGTACCCTTGCCCGTAAAAAGTGTACAACCATATTATAAACATGTTGTAGATGAAGAAACAGTATCCCATTGATTATCATTTCAGAAACTGTATCGGGCAAATCGAAACCATCGAACTCCAATCCATGTTTTTCTGACTTCCCTGATAGTAGAATATGCAAAATAATATATAGTAGAAGAAATAATGTAAAAAGTACTTTAAAATTACAGAAGTACTCAAGAGCTAGTTTCCAGTCTGATTGATGATCCAGCTGCAACGGTACCAATAGTTGCTCCTTGCCTAGCATAACATGTGAAGGGTTGAACTGCTTAGCATGCTGTGATAGAAACTCAGCAAAGTTTTCATAACTTTCTTTCAGCCCCTGTCGAGCAGTGCCCTCAATTATTTTTTTCATAATTGTGTTCTGGTGAAAATCTATATTCCAGGATACAACAAGGTGAGAAGTTTCTTCACCTGAAGATGTTATTGGACCAGGAATTATCTTATAGAGTAAAATAACCTGGAAACAGTTTCCATATGATACATCTGGAGTACTAACTCGAACAAGGACCGCAAAATCTTTCCCGTTCGCCTTAACATAAGTCTGCTCCTCAGTGGCTTGGACAGCTTTCACCAACTTGGATGCAGGTTTTGTGTAGGTAACTAATCTTGTTAAACATGGTTTATCTGAGGACTTCCATGTCCATGATTTTTCTTCATAATCAGTTATTCCCTGCTGCATAGCTAGATCCCTCCTAAATTTTGAGTTTGGTTTAAATAGTATACAGTTGAAATCCATAGGGTCCATCAAATATGTCTGCTCAAGAAGAATACCACCTTGCAGATTTTCTGGCATATCGATCTCATTTCTGGATTTCGAAATCTCCATGGCTTCTATAAAGCTAACATCTGGAGAGTCTGTATCCTTCCAGCTTTTGTTACTAGAAAGGGTATCTGAGAATTCCAAAGCATCACATTTTTCTAAAGAATCTGAGAAGCTCTCTTCAATTTTATCATGAAATCTCTGCGGCAAATAGCGAGAACATGATACTACCTCCCCATTTTCCACCATTGCTCCCACATGACCCACAGTCATCAATGTGGAGGATCTCCCACCCCTAGGAGTGCCTGAACGTGATCCATGCAGTTCATCAAATTGTTGGTAGTCGGGACTATTGCACTGGCTCGATACAGGGGAAGATAATTGTCCAGTGTTGAAGGATCTGCCATACAGTGATCGAGTGAGAAGGATTTCACCTGAAAGTTTTTTCAACTGTTAAATCATTATTATAAAGCTTGGAACTAAGCTTTGTGATGGCATGTCTATAGACCTTAATCTAGAATTCCAAATATATTAAGTAACAAACAAAGATGATGTAGCTCATGTAAAGATCTAAATAACTGGACAAGAGTCATCCCTGATCCCTAATCTTAACTAGGGACTATTTTCTAATTACCTCTTATTATCTAATTTTGAATTATTTGTGATAGGCATCAAAAAGTATCTACAAAGTAGCATACCTGATTAGGAGCAGCACTTTGAACTACTCTTTTTTGAAGATGAACAAAATCAAAGGCATGTTTATATATATGGTCTTATTTAAGTGAAATTAACACAAGGATGCAGGTGCTGACTGATGTGTATAGCTCATAGTAAGTTTTTAGTTTATTGATAATTAGATATCACCCATGAGCAGAATAGTGATTTTCTACATCAATAGCTATAATATAAAGCAAAGAAGGAAGTGGCATAAGCAATAACCAAAAATACATAACAACAGACACATTTGAGAAAGATAAGAACAACACTTTTTAGTGACTTCAAACCCCCTCTTTTAGCAACACTGGTGCACTATAAACAGGTGAAACACAGTAGGCACCAGACTATAACAAAAACACCTTTGAAAGACTACTCGGTAAGTTGTCTCGAGAGCGATGGGCTGATAACAATTGCAAGGATACTTATAGTTCATGCTACTAGAGAGTGGCCAGAAATTAAGGCCAAAATTGTAGTGTTTAACCATTATATCCAGCTGATATCCAATGATAATTACCTTAATTTCCTCATTCTATAAGCGGAGAGCCTTCATTAGTTTTTTATCCTAAACTACCAACAAGAAACTGTGATTTCCATTTCTCTTTTCGAAACCCATGTTCCTAGTTTATTTGACGATCTAATTTGTCTTAACTGGCATGCCTCAAGCATCAACCTGAAATGTAAAATTGCATGCCCCCTAACATCATTTTCTATGAACAATGTAACCCGAGGTCCATTTCACAGCCACGATATAGTTTTTACGACAATTTAACTTAATACGTACTTATCAAGTACTTTCATGTCATCGTCATGAACGCAATCCGGACAACAATGAACACATTAGATACGTAATTTAGCGCAAAAATTTAAGAGCGAAGAAACACACAAAGATGAGGGGCAAGAAAATTAGTCACGAAAGAGGAAGGAGTCGCACGCACCGCATCCCTTGCCCTTGTTCTTTGATGCTTTCCCGCGGCGGCGGTGGTGCCCGGGGTGCAACGTAAACCAGGCAGGCGCGGCCACCTCAGCGGTTTCGTCGGCCAGGATCCGCGCGCGGCCAAGAAGCTCCTCCCGCCCGTCGTCGCCAAGCAGACGGTACACGGAGACCTTGAGCTCCACCGCGCCGTCGTCCTCGCACTCGTCGTCCTCCACCGGAAACACGAACTCCTCGTTCCAGATCGCAGCGGCGGGGGCGGCGGACCCAACGCCGACCGTCCTGGTCCTCGACTTGTGCTTCCCCGCCTTCAGCTTCACGTAGACGCCGCGAGAGGGACGCTGCGCGTGCTTGTGCTCGGGAAGGCCCCTGGNGGGGTCGGCGGACCCAACGCCGACCGTCCTGGTCCTCGACTTGTGCTTCCCCGCCTTCAGCTTCACGTAGACGCCGCGAGAGGGACGCTGCGCGTGCTTGTGCTCGGGAAGGCCCCTGGCTTCGTGGACGTAGGCGTAGAGCCTCATGATAGAAGCTGAGACGTGTTCGACGGAATGCGCGAAGAGGTAACAATAGATGGAGAAGGGTAGCAACGGCGGTTGCTACGACGAGGAGGAGGAAGAGAGAAGAGGAGGAGGGGAGTGGATAAGAATGGAAAGGAGAAAGAGGAGGGAAGAAGGCGCCCGCGCCGATGTTGGAGACGGCATTTGTGGGGGGTTGTGATGTACGTGGGGCGGTGGGGGAATGCAGAGCGTGACACGGAGCAGGAGGAGAGACAAAGACGATGCATGATCGCCACCGACTTGGAAGCCTTCCTTCTCAAGTCAAAACAAAAAGAACCGGCTAAAGCTTTTATATTCGTGTTAAAAACTTAAATTAAAGAATTTTCCACCGAAAAAAAAGAAACTTTATGAACAATTTGTACAATATAAAACTTTAGCTACAAATAATAATCATTATTTAATTCGAATTAATTAAACTAACAATAATTTTTTATTTTATTGTTGCACAATTTGTATAAAGCTACAAATAATAATCATTATTAATTCGAATTAATTAAACTAACAGGAATTTTTTTTATTTTATTGTTGTATTTTCATTTTGTAAAAGTCTATTCGGTTACCGAGTGAAAAAGAATAAAATAAGTAAAAAAACGAGGTTAATTGTTTTGTTGCGTTTTAAATCTCTTTCGTTTCGTTCGTTTCTATTCCTTTCCGGTATTTCTTTTTTTTAATATTAAATTAAGAGAGGAACAATATATTTAAATATATTTTCAATTTCAATTTTACATAATTAAATATATAAATATATATTATAATATTCGTTTAATAAAAATAATAATTCTATTACTTTTTTTAGCTATCACATCCAAATAAATTAATTAATTTATCTCGCTCCTCTTTCACCCTTGTTCTCTAATATTTTTTCTTTTATTCTTTCTTTTCCAACTAAAAAACCTTAAAAAATACAATTCAAATAATTCATTTTATTTTAGTTTTTTTTACTTTATAATGTTTTAATTAATAAGTAAAAACGTGTCACGTTTTAATTAGAGTAAACTTTAATGTTAGAACTTGATTTATGTACTTTAGTTATTCTCGTGACATCATAAAAATAGTTGATTTATTTTTTTATCAGTATAAATATAATATTAAATGTCTTTTCAACGATTTTTTTTCATATTAACTTTTGAAGTTTACATATCTGTTTTAATTCTTAATTAAAGGTAGAGCAGTAACATAAGTTTTTTTTTGCATTTTTGGTAATAATATAAATTATAATTTACATTACTAATATTTATAAAAATATAATATACTATTATTGATAATTTATAAGGTGCATGCTAGCTCTTGCAATATGCGCACATATGGTGCACATTATATATAATTGTTGTTGTGTCATCTATCAATTAATCTTATGAACTGAAAAAAAATAGTTTTCTTGTGTTCACGGCCATCAATTATATCATAAGTTCACAAAATCACAACCAAACTATTTACACGATTTCTCTTCTTCTTAGTTCTGAATCATGAAATTAATCTCACACACCAATTTGAAATAAATCATAATTTTGATTTGTCATGTACAGTGGTGTATATAAATAATCCAACCCCCAAAAGATGGTGCAACGCTCGGTGGAGTATGGCATTATGGCAAGTGCAGTATCCGTCCATTTTCTTCCGTGGCTAGTAAATATGCGCGCGTGCGAAAAAAAATCATAACAATTTTAGCAATTAATATATAATAACTGGTGCTATTAATGGCATCTTATTAGTGGACTCTGTTTTCTTTAATGAAAACTAAAATAAAATTGAGTGAATGAATCTGCTGAGATCTTCTGTTACATCTCATCCCCCTTCTGTTTCCAGTTCATGAACCTTGACTCGATCATCATTACACAAACAATGAGGAGTTCGATGCCTATATTTATACATAGACCGAAGTGAGAGAAAGTTCTGCCCTTCCTTCCATTACTCTCCCCACTCTCCCTCCTTTCACAGGCAACCGGAGAGAGAGAGAGAGAGAGAGAGAGAGAGAGAGAGAGAGGCGGATCAATCGATGGAACCGCCGCGGAGCGAAACAATGGCGACGGTTGTTGTCGACGGCGACGGAGATGGACGTCAGCCATCCGTCTTCGCCAAGCCGCAGCGTCATGTCACGCTGAAGGTGATATAAATGAGCTCTCATCAACGATCATGCGCACGCGACATATTCTTGTCTCAGCTAAATGTTTGATGCATGTATAATTACAATAATGTATGCGGACGAGTTCTTCTTGATGACCTGCCTGTGCATGCATGCATGCAGTTCGAAGATGTGGTGTACAAGATCAAGACCAAGGGCGCCGGCGGCAAGGAGACGGAGCGGGCGATCCTAAAGGGAGTCTCCGGCGCGGTGCTCCCCGGCGAGATGCTGGCGATGATGGGGCCATCCGGGGGCGGCAAGACGACGCTGCTGACGGCGCTCGGAGGGCGTATCGAAGGCGCCCGCCAACGCCTGACGGGCAGCATCACGTACAACGGCCGGTCCTTGTCCAACTCGCTCAGGCGCAACTTGGGGTTCGTGACGCAGGACGACGTGCTGTACCCGCACCTCACGGTGTCGGAGACCCTCCTCTACACGGCGCTCCTCCGCCTCCCGAGCGCCCTCTCGCGGGCGGAGAAGGCCTCGCACGCGGAGGCCGTCACGGCGCAGCTGGGGCTCGTTGCCTGTCGCAACAGCATCATCGGCGGTCCGCTCGTACGCGGGGTGTCGGGCGGGGAGCGCAAGAGGGTGAGCATCGGGCAGGAGATGCTCATCAACCCGAGCCTGCTGCTCCTGGACGAACCGACGTCGGGCCTCGACTCGACCACGGCCTCAAGAATCGTGTCCACGCTCAGGGAGCTCGCGCAGGGTGGCAGGACCGTGGTGATGACCATCCACCAGCCCTCCAGCCGTCTCTTCTACATGTTCAACAAGGTTCTGCTCCTGTGCGAAGGGAACCCGGTCTACTACGGTAAGGCCTCGGACGCCATGGCCTACTTTGCAAGCGTCGGACATGCACCCACGGTCGCCATGAATCCTGCAGATTTCCTTCTCGACCTAGCTAATGGTACACTCCTTTTCCCATGCCTCTCTTGGATCCATTTTGCTCTTTTCTGTTGGATCTTGTATTCTTCTTATGTGCTCAGATGTGCTTGTTAAAACAACACTTCTTTGCTTAATAAAGTTGGAGTTTATGATCCGGGACAACATTAAGTGTTTATTATTTGAAAGTGTTAATTTGATGAAAGTGTGGCTATCATACGGGCAATAGAGTTTGATAAAAAAAACACTTTCATTATTAAGTTTCAACTGTCATATTTTCATGGTCGATAGATGAGACAGCTATTCATGAAGCTTGACATGTTACGACAAGTTAATTATGGAGTCCTATATGGGTTGCTATTTAGGCAGATGGTTTGTGAAGATTTCTAGTTCTTCTGTGCAAAATATCAAAATCTGGATTGGAGAAGTCTTACTTCTTAGAGTTGTAATATGTCCCAATTAATATACGTACTATTTGCAAGTATGCATATAATCCTATATCAAGTTGCTGAAAGTTAACCTTTTCCATGTGCATCTTGAATAGAGACAGTTTTGATTAATCTTTGGTAAAGATATCTCGGTATCTATATTGCATAAAAGGCTCCATATCTAAGATATGGAGCAGAGAACAATAATATACTGTGAACTTGATCAATAAAAAACCTGTTAATAGCTCCTCAGAATTGCTAGAAAGAAAGGTCGTGCCCTAGCAGCATCTGTAAAACTGAATCTGATGCTAATGTAAGTTTTTGTTTTGTCCTTGTTTGCTCTCGACTAGAATAATCAAGGGAAACTAGTGCTACATATATTAATTGTTTGTTCTGAAATGGCAGAATGACCAAGTACCATTCTCTCTTAATTAGAAGCATTGCATATGTTCTCGTCTGTTGGTACAGAATAATTTCTTTTTACGGTAGAAAGGCACAAAATATTTTTTTTTACGGTAGAAAGGTAAAGAATAACTTCATTCAATCGGATGATGCTTGTTTGAATGTAATATATATATATATATATATATATATATATATATTAAGTGAACTATTCCGTACGTTCAAAAGATTTCTGTTCAATCTAATTAAACCCCAAAAGATTTTATGACCAGAAGTACACGGAAAAGACAGCACATGCATTTTACATGTCTGAAAATGATCAAAATTCCATGAACTGCAGCACTTGATCTGAAAGAATTGAAGAACTTGCATATGCTAATGATCAAAATTATTTGACTAGGGGCCAAAGGGTATATAGTTGTAATTAGCAGGGCCATGTAACTAATGAAATCTACACCTTCCCTTCTTTTCTGTAAGCATGCACCCATTTACTCTTCCAGTACTCTTGCATGTCATCAAACTCTTCAATTCCAATCCACAGTACCTTTTGCTTTTCATGTTTTTTCGAATATATGTTGAGAGAATCCTCAAATACATATGAACATATATATGTGTGTGCAGGTGTAACATCTGTTGAAACAGAAGTGGAGAGCACATCATCAGTGAAGGAAGCCATCGTTTCGGCCTACAACCTCCGACTTCGCAACCAGGTATTGGAAGAGAACCGAGAGCTGGACAAACAGCTCCAGGAATCCGATCTCGATAGGAAAACCACGCAGTGGTGCACGACTTGGTGTGATCAGTTCAGGGTGCTGCTGGAGAGAGACTTGAAGGAGAGGAAACATGAGTCCTTCTCCCACCTCAAGATCGCCCAAGTTATCATATCTGCTATCCTTTCAGGCATCCTTTGGTTTCAGTCTCAAGGCCGAGTTCAAGATCAGGTACTCTTAATTGATAGTAATAGTTTAGGTATACCCTTAGATAGAACTTAAATTTAACCCTACTTCTCGATTAATAACTGATTTAATAGATTAATTATGTGTTCTACAAATTAATTATGTAAGGACCAACAAATAAACTTACCTTTTAGATGACTAAATAAGAGATATAGTTATACTTTTTAATGATATATTTATTATATTATAATAAATATTATTTTATAAAATCTTAACAGATAATACAAAATTAATCTTATGTATAATATAATAAAATATTTTGTTTAACTCAAGTTAAAAATAATTTAAGAATTAAAATTTTAGTTAGTATAAAATGAAAATCTACTAATTATAATTAAAGTTTCTAATTAAAAGTATAAGTTAAAGTTAAAATATATTTGAATGGTAAGTAAATAGAGAGGAAATAGAGGAGGGTGGAAACAGAAATAAAAAAATCGTGCGTCTATCAAATAAGAAAGGTCACATTAGAAAAAAAAGGAAAAAAAATGAAACCGTGGTAAGGGTTCATCTTATTTAATTAAGCAAAAATGGGGCATAAGGCCCAAAATACATCTCCTTGAAGGAATAACGAAAGTCCTTGTGGTGACAAAAAAAATGTTTTTTTAGTATGAAACAGGAACCATTTGTTTGACAGAATCCACCATCAAATAACTGTTTGGTTGTGATTGAAAAGAGGATAAGAAAAAGAAGAGAATTAAGATTAATAGTTTAATTATATTTTTAATTTTATTTGATTATATTTTAATGATGGAGTATGAAGATTAATATTTCATTTATTTATCTTTAATTCTTTTTTTTAATTGCCATTTTTCTTTTAACTTTAAAATAAACTGGAAAAGAGAGGCAAGACATATTTCAAACGAATTTTCAATTTAAACCTTAATAAAACATATAAAGACATATTTATCTAAATAAAATTATCACTCAAATTTATGTCATCCAACCAAGTTAACTATTTTATTTTCATTATATTTTATTTCCTTTATCTAATTTTTCTTCCCTTTCATCACCTTCTTTTTCCTTACTAATTATTGAATCAAACATTACCCTTAATTATATATTGACATGAGAGAAGAATGAATTGATTTTTGATAGAATTTAGGCACGAGAATGCACTTTCCTCTCTCCTTCTAGCAACTTTATTTATTTTTATCTCGAGTATCACCTTCTAGGCTTCTAGCTGATTTAGGAAATAATGAGAGCACACCAAGAGTCACACTAAAAACATAAAATTTATAGTAGTTCAATTAATGTGGCATATGTCCACTCTCCCAACTCCTTACAATTAGGATCTTAACATCTTATTACAAACACTGACCTTTTGTAGGATAAAATCTAACCTCCTCAATTCTTTCCATACAAATTCGATTCACCTCAGGCTAAAAATAGTTGGAGCAATAGAGTAAACACAATACAATCGTTCTCACAATTACAATACTTTTACTGTCACTTTAACAAAAAAAAAACTTAGAAATCAAAGGCTATCGTAAAGGTAACAAACTAGAGATAAAAAGAAAATTAATTGGCCTTCTATCTCCATTTATATAGCACAACATTCTGAATGACATTCAAATATAAATTTTGCTATCATTTCATTTCAGCTAGTGCGGTGATCGAACATTTGACAAGCCAAAAATAGTTTAACATTTTAAATATATTTATATCAATAAAATAATAATATGATATGTAATGTAATCACAATTCCCATGCAATGCAGTGACCGACTCGTGCATGCATGCAGGTCGGTCTCATGTTCTTCATAGATGGATTCTGGGCTTTCTTCCCCCTCTACAACGCCATCTTCACCTTCCCCCAGGAGCGCAGCGTGCTGACGAAGGAGCGGTCATCGGGAATGTACAGGCTCTCCTCTTACTTCTTCGCTCGAATGGCCGGCGATCTGCCCATGGAGTTAGTGCTGCCCGTCGCGTTCCTCAACATCGCGTACTGGATGGCCAGGCTCAAGCCCACCGCCGCCGGCTACCTGGCCTACCTCTTCGTCACCCTCCTCCATGTACTGGTGGCTCAGGGCCTCGGCCTCGCGCTCGGGGCGCTGGTCATGGAGCTCAAGGCCGCCACGACGCTCGGGTCGGTGATCATGCTCGTCGTCATGCTTACCGGCGGGTTCTACGTCGAGCGCATGCCGGCGTTCATCGCGTGGATTAAGTACGCCTCCTTCATCTTCTACACGTTCAAGCTGCAGATAGCGTCTCAATACTCAAGGAGCGACACGTACCAGTGCGCGCCGGATCTGAGGTGCAAGGTCGCGGACTTCCCGGCCATCAAGGTGACGGGCGTCGAGCATCAAGGCGCAGCTGTGGTTGCTTTGTTCCTTCTTCTCGTCCTCTTCAGGCTTGCGGCTTATCTTGGCTTGCGGAGGGTTGGGGTCAAGCGATGATAACTCGTAGTAAGATTGGAACAAGGCCTCCTCCCTCGTTTTGTCCTTTGAGTCATGTAGATACCGAAGTAATAGATAGGATCCCTCAAACATTACAAATTTGAGAGCTTTTATATGACTATTCTAATGTCATACACCGGATCAATAATAATAAAGAAAAGAAAACATATTCAAATTTTGTTATGAGCTTTTTACTGATGTGGTATTAAAATAATTGAGTGGACAATTTTATACAATTAATTCATATAACAATCTTAGACCTTGTTTGGATTGAGGTATTAGGGGGAGTAAAGTGGAAGATGGGTGGAAGCATATTTGTATAATCCGAGAGAATGGAACCACCAGACCCCCTTCCCCCTCTCCCTTCCTCTCAACCTCTCCCTTCCCCCTCTCCCCCAGCAGAGATCTCCCTGCCGCCTCTTCTGCCAAATCCCCCTCCTCGCAGCTACATCAACGCGCTACGAGGCAACCGGAGTAAAGTGACTCCTCCTGTACAAGATCTGCCTACATCAAGGGTACCATTCCTCTCCACGGCGCAGCTAAAACGACTGCAAGACTCCATATAGGAGGAGGTTGACATCCCCTGTGAAGATGTTGCAGAAAGAGTGGAAGAACTCGCCTCTTCACTAATGGGCCGTCTTCTGCAAGCTACCCCATCACTAGACATCCTACGAGAAGATTTGACAAATCTGTGGTCTCTCACCTCTCCTGTAAGAATCACAGAACTTGCTAACTCCGTCCTCTTCCATTTTACAGATCCAGTGGAGCGCGTACGTATCCTAACGAATGGTCCATGGATCTATCAAGGCAACATACTCCATGTCACTCTCCCCAAACCCTTCTTCCGCCCCCTCGATGACCAACTTACTTCTTCCCCGGTATGGATCAAGCTGCCGGGTCTCCCTTATGAACTATCCAGCAGAGCTGCTATCCTGAGAATAGCCGCTAGGTTTGGGCAGCCCCTGAAGGTGGACGAGCACACAATAAAGGGAGAACGCAACAAGTATGCACGAGTATGTGTGGACCTCGATCTCTCAGTGCCGGTGAAGAAAGGCATCTGGATCAGATCGCCGGAGGTACTCGTTACTTTCAGCGCGTTTTGTATGATAACATCCCCCTTTTCTATTTTGGTTGTGGCAGGGTTGGACATGCCATCTCCGGTTGCCCTGAGAAGAAGTTGGAAGCCGAGATTGGTGGTAGACACCCCACGGAACCCCTACTCTACGGCAACTGGATGAGATCGTATCCGCCTCGTCGGAAAAGATTGACCCTGACGGAGACGGTGACGACTCGCCGTCCCCCAACAGAATCGGTCCACACATCCGAACCGGGCATCCGCCGCCACCCCATCGATCCGGTCCAGACTACAGTCCAAGCATCTGAACCGGACAGACATACTTCCCCTCACGCCCTAAACGGCTTAGATCAAGACCGTCAGGGAGGTGATCAAACGGTCAAGGAAGGGTCCAACTACAAACAGCGCACGCCACAGTCACGTGCCATACATGAGGCTGTCCACCTTGAGCTGTCCGCATCACACACTATCCCAGGCTCGCTCGTGACACGCGACCAGGTGGCGCATACTCCCGAGGCATCCCTATCCTCCCGAATTGAGAGACAAAGCTACTCTTCTCCCATCTCACGAAAAGCAAACACTCTCCCTGGCGCTTCTGTTCTCTCTCCAAATAACTCTGCAAGTCCTTCGGTCCGCGGAGTCCCCGAGGAGGAAGCCATGGAACACAAGGGGCATGAAGCTCTCGTGGGTCTAGCTATGGAACGCTTGCTGGAAGCAAACTCCACTACCAGCCCAGAAGTCTCCAAGGACGATGCAGACATCGACCTCATCCCTTTCACCCGGGTGGAGAGCAAAAGAAGCCGAAAAGCGAAGCAACGTTTCTCACCCCCTCCCCCGTCTGGAAAGCTCAAAGCAAAGAAAGGGAGCAAACGTCTGGACCAGGTAAAGAATCCAAAGCATCCTATAGTTACTAACATGGATACTCTCGTGAATGTACAGATCAATGAAGAAGCGGGCGGCAGAACCACCCCGCTGACCCCTCCCTCTCCAAATGAAGGTCGTCCTATGGAACTGCAGAGGCGCCCATAGGAGTAAAGTAAGGGACCGCCTCTCAGATCTGATTAAGCAGCACAATCCGGATATCATTGCATTGGTAGAATCACATGCAGTTAAGACAAGATCAGAGATTGTCATTAAACGTCTAGGTAGAAATTGGAGAGGTATCTTCAAGGAAGGCACCGGCGCGTCCGGTGGCATTATTATAGCTTGGCAATCTCCGAATATTCAGGTAACATTGCCCCAGTCCTCCGCTCAGATCTTACATGCAACCATCACGGTAGACAACTTCTCCTTCATCTTATCATGTATCTATGCAAGTACTATCTCAGTTGAACGCAATAAACTCTGGCTTTAACTCAGTAATCTAAACTTTGATGATACTCCATGGATGTTAGCTGGGGACATGAACTGTACACTCAACCCGCAGGACAAAAGAGGGGGAACACCATTTAGACTCACTAGATCTACAATAAACTTTAGAAACTTCATCCAGAATCAAGGCCTTTACGATGTACCTCTTAGAGGGTTACAATTCACCTGGTGTAATAACCGTTCTGGACCAGCTAGGATCCTTTGTAGACTAGACAGAATACTGGTAAATCAACAATTGCTTCTTAAGTTTCCCAACTTGACCTTAGATCCCCTACAAAGGGGTGCATTAGATCATGCTCCTCTACTCCTACACTCAAATTGCACTGGGCACAGGCCCAGGCCCTTCAAATATGAGCATTTCTGGTTTGAATACCCTCAATCTCGACAGATAGTTCTAAATGTCTGGAACCATCACAAAAGTCAAAATCCCAACATTGATATATCTAGAGTTCTAGGGGATATCAGAAAACAAACTACTAACTGGAACAAGAATGATCTAGGTAAACTTGAAAATAGAGCAAAAAAAGCAAAGCAGGACATTCAATTTTTAGAATCTAAGGATGTCAACCTAGGTTTGTCAGATCAGGAGTTTCTTAAATTGAGATCACTCTATAATCAACATGCTGCTTTGCTAAGGCAAATCAGCATTAAGTGGTGGTCCAAATCCAGGATTAAATGGCTTACTGAAGGTGACCAAAACTCAAAATTTTTCCACTTGTCTACTATCATTAGGCATAGAAAGAACACTATCTCCTCAATCCTCAATGGACAGGATATCTCTCTGAACAAAGAAGAGGACATCAAACAACTCTTTGTTAAACATTATGAAGAATTATGGGCCCCTGACCCACCCCTTCCTAACAACACCACTCTATGGCCTAACTTGCCCCAGTTGGAGAGTTCTTGGCACCCTAAACTCACCTCACCAATCTCCCCAGAATAAATTAATAACACACTCTGGTCCATGCCCCTAGGAAAAGCCCCTGGGCCTGATGGGTTCACAAGTGAATTCTTTAGACAATATTGGGATATCCTTGGGCCTGATATATCTAAGACCATTAAGGATTTCTTTGACCTTGGCATCCTGCCACAGGAATGGACCCTCACTTCCCTCGTTTTCATCCCAAAGAAAAACAATCCTATCTACACTTCAGACTTTAGACCTATTGCCCTCTCTAATGTCCTATATAGAGTAGTGTCAAAAATCCTGGCCAACAGTATCAAACCAACTCTTAGCTCACTAATTGATAAGATTCAAACAGCTTATGTGGCTGATAGGTCCATCCAAGATAACATCTTAATTGCACAAGAAATTGCACACTGCATGAGAAAAGGAAGGGTAAAACATATGATGATCAAAATAGACATGGAGAAAGCCTTTGACAGAATATCATGGCAAGCTATCCTAAAAGCAATGCAAATGATGAACTTCCCCTCCCCCCCAAATTTATTGAATGGACCAAGTTGTGTATCACATCCCCTACTTTTATGTGCCTCATCAATGGCTCACCTTCTCATAAATTCAAAAGCCACAAAGGAATCAGGCAAGGTGACCCCTTATCTCCCTACCTATTCATCTTGACCACACAAATTTTCACCTCCATGATGAAGTGTGAGGAGATCTCCGGCAGAATCACTCCCTTCAAAGTAGGTTCTTTCTCCCTCAGCCACCTACTCTTTGCAGATGATCTCCTAATTACCTTGGCAGCCACTGTAAAAAACTGTAACAGACTAAAACTCATCTTCCAACAGTATGAAGCTATCACTA
Source organism: Pontederia paniculata (assembly GCA_001647135.1). Lineage (NCBI taxonomy): Eukaryota > Viridiplantae > Streptophyta > Magnoliopsida > Commelinales > Pontederiaceae > Pontederia > Pontederia paniculata. Next base: position 33,255 of record LTAE01003649.1, read on the forward strand.
ACCAAAGAATAAACTACAACAAATCTGAACTCCATCTTCCTAACAAATTCAAAGGGAGGAGAAAGGCAAAACTTAAATCAATTTTGAACATGAAAATTGGAACATACCCCTTCACTTACCTAGGAGTTCCAATATCATACAGAACATTGAGCATCAAAGACCAATCATACCTCACTAATAAAGTGGGGGACAGGCTTAGTGGATGGAAAATGAAAACTTTAAATCAAGCTGGTAGAACATCTCTTATTAAATCAACTCTTAACTTCATCACAAATTACTCTCTAAGCTCCATCTATCTCTCAACAAGTATAATTGAATCCTTAGAAAGACAGTCTAGATCCTTCCTCTGGTCTACTGATGGATGTAAAAGGGTTTCTCATCTTATCAATTGGGAGACAGTGCAAAAACATAAACATGAAGGGGGATTAGGGATTAGGAACCTTCACCTGGTGAGACCTTCCCTCTTGGCTAAGAGAATCCTCAATCTCCTAAACAAACATCATGATACCTGGTCCCTACTGGTCACTAGTAAATATGGCACTCTTCACCCATGGCCCACTCCCCTTAATATAAAAGACATGGCCAGCAGTTGGAAATTAATTACTCAAGCTTTACGGGACATCAAATTAGGAATTAAAAGGCACATCAGTAATGGACTCTCTACCAGTGTAATGGATGACCCTTGGATCTTCTGCACTCCTCTTAATCTAATGCCNACATTGAGCATCAAAGACCAATCATACCTCACTAATAAAGTGGGGGACAGGCTTAGTGGATGGAAAATGAAAACTTTAAATCAAGCTGGTAGAACATCTCTTATTAAATCAACTCTTAACTTCATCACAAATTACTCTCTAAGCTCCATCTATCTCTCAACAAGTATAATTGAATCCTTAGAAAGACAGTCTAGATCCTTCCTCTGGTCTACTGATGGATGTAAAAGGGTTTCTCATCTTATCAATTGGGAGACAGTGCAAAAACATAAACATGAAGGGGGATTAGGGATTAGGAACCTTCACCTGGTGAGACCTTCCCTCTTGGCTAAGAGAATCCTCAATCTCCTAAACAAACATCATGATACCTGGTCCCTACTGGTCACTAGTAAATATGGCACTCTTCACCCATGGCCCACTCCCCTTAATATAAAAGACATGGCCAGCAGTTGGAAATTAATTACTCAAGCTTTACGGGACATCAAATTAGGAATTAAAAGGCACATCAGTAATGGACTCTCTACCAGTGTAATGGATGACCCTTGGATCTTCTGCACTCCTCTTAATCTAATGCCAACATATGTCAATGTAACCCTACCCCTGCATAATCTTAAGGTCTCTGATTTGATCACTAATTCTAATTGGGACTTTGAGGTATTGTTACAATATTTTGGTACTACTTTGAGTAATCTAATTGCAACTTTATATCTGCCTGCACATCCCAAGGATGATCAGTGGATTTGGGTCTCTGACCCCTGTGGCATTGCCACTGCAAAATCTGTTTTCAATTTCCTTATTAAGCCTGTGCCGGCCACACCTGGTAGTGACAGATGGAGGGGCTGGAAAATCATTTGGAGTATCCCATTGCCTGCCAAGATCCACAATTTTCTTTGGAAACTTGTACATTGTCGGCTGCCTACTAAGGATAGAATCAGTGCTTATAACCATCATATAGACCAGACTTGCCTCCTCTGTGGCTCTCACAGGGAGAATATCAAACACCTATTTCTTGATTGCTCTGTCAGCCTTCAACTATGGGACCTTCTTCAATCCCATTTCCACATCTCCTTTAATCATTTTGCAACCTGGGAACAAGGGGATTGGACCTCAGAGGGGGCACATCTCCATCAGAAAGCTAAACTCAAACTGGTAGCTTATATCTCTCTTTGCTTCTGGGCCCTATGGAACCTGAGAAACGATTATGCTTTTAATCCCTCCCAAACTCATCCTTCTGTTATTGCTGTGTGGCAAGGTGTGCAGGCTAAAGCTGAGGAATTTTTGCAGTACCACTGTCCTGAGGGACCCCCCCATGATCCTATTTGGATCAGGTGGGAGCCTCCTCCTCCAGGTTGGTTCAAACTCAACACGGATGGGTCCTTCACAGGACCCGGGGAGGAAGGAGGTGCAGGATACTTAATTAGGCAATCTAACGGTGGCTTTTTATGTGCAGGGGCTACGAGCAGGCGCTTCCCCTCGGTGTTAGCCGCTGAAGCTTGGGCGTTAAAGTGTGGCTTACATAGATCCTTGCAACTGGGACTGAAGTCAGTTTGGATAGAGTGTGATTCGGCCAATCTCATTGCAATCTTACTAAAACAATCTGCTTGCCCTTGGAGAGTCAAAAATGTTATGCTAGACATATGGAGCCTTTTGCATTCACTCCATATTTTTGTAGCTAAGCACATATACCGTGAGGCGAATAGCGCCGCAGACTACTTAGCTAATCTAGGTAGAATTACATCTCTGAATGATGTTTTTTGGCAGGAGGCACTCCCTCAAGGCCTTCTTAACTTTTTGTACAAGGACATTAACGGTTCTTTCCTTAACATATAGTTAACTTCCTTTAAAAAAAAAGTGGAAGATGGGTGGGTGGTGTTAGTTAAATCGTGTTTGGTTAAAAAAAATTTAACATTAAAGTCATATGGGTTTGGAGGGGTGCATTCAAACCCCAAATATTTCATTCCACCAAATTGGTGGAATTAGGGGAAATGAAACTTTTTAGACAAAACTACTCCTTTAAATAACTTTCTAAAATTATACCATATTTCATTTAAAATTATATTCTTCTTTATATTATTTTGATTTATGATAAAAAAAATATTTGACTTGAGTTCATTTGTTGGTTTAACTTTCTTTTATCTTATTTTATAATTATTTAATACTTACATTTGTCTAACTTTTATTCATTGTTTTTCCTAGGAATAATTTTTTTATCATTCATCATAATATTCTTTTTTCAAATTAGTTATTTTTTATTGAATTTGAGATAAAACAATTATTTTTATGATCATTTGTACTTTAACACCTTAAAGTATTGTCATTTGAACAATATTTTTTTA
>LTAE01003650.1:0-11121 GCA_001647135.1 Pontederia paniculata
AGTCTTTACCATCGAACTTCTCAATCTTGACCTTTCCATCATCTGTCGTCATCGCTCCCACCGCCCACTAACACCGTGGCTCTGATACCAGTTGTTGGGAAATACGAAGAACAGAAGTAGAAAGATCACAGGAAACACAGAAAAACACACACAGAATTTACGTGGTTCGGAGATGGATCTCCTACGTCCACGGTCGTCGCAGAGAGTTTTTCACTATGTTAATGTTCAAAACCACCAGAGTACATAACCGCTCCAAAGATAACATATATATGATGGAGCTAGGACAACCCCCCACAAAATAATAAAATTACATATATACCCCTAGAAAATTTTTTGAAGGAGGAAACCTTTAGGAGAGGAGAAGGCTCTAGTAGGGATTGGATGATCAGTCTCCATCTGCTATCTCCAATATTTTTGAAGGAGGAAACCTTTAGGAGAGGGGAAGGCTCCCATTTTTTAAAGGCCTCCATTTGGGGAGAGACCATTTTTGGATCATTGGCACCATTGAAGATGAAGCGAAGGGTTTGAAGAGGAAGAAAGGATTACAGAGCATCATGATGAACACTTCTGAATTTTATCTTTGTATTTTGATGATGATGCTTTGTAACTAATATGATAACTCTGAAGTTAGTTATTAAGGGATAATGGATGGGATTTAAGTTTCAGTTTGAACTTGTGGAACTATTTTGGTTTCTCTTTTTGATCGATTTCCATTTTCTAAACTTATTAACCTGTGAAGAGTTTCCTGGTTTAATTGTAACAAGATTTGAACCGACTCGTTACTGTTGATTATATTTCTTATTCATGCTTGTTTCCATTAAATGATACGTTTTGACCGAGGGGCATTCGTGGATTCAAGTTTTTATAGTCCTATGATTTTGTTGGTTAGACTTTGAGTTTTTATTTGCCATCAAATGTTTTCACATTCCTGCAATCGCGAGGAAATTGTTTGTTCTTTTAAGATTTAGAATGATTGAAGGATGAGCCATCCTCTCTCATTCACATATGATCTGATAGTGAGCTCCGGTTCTATAGACCTGTCATGCATGAGCGTATGTCGAAAGACCCTCGACCTGAAATAGCTAATAGATCCATCTTAGATAAGTTCTGGAGCTCCTTCTCACTCTCCAATGTCGATCAGCTAAGAGAAAATGAACGAAGCCATTCAAAAGGAATCTACGATTTCTCTCTTCATTGAAATTCGATATAATATGTGAACCATGCACGATAATGATGATTCAATCCTACATCCTTGTAAACACACTAACTTTAGAGTTTCCAATATTGCCGCACTCTTGATTCTCCTTAACTACAATTACTGATCATTTTATTTTTGAAATTCTTGGAAACATAAAAATTAATTAGTACTTACTTCTTCTCATTTAGTCAATTTTGATCATTCTCTCTAAAAATTAGATTAGAGTGTTTATTCGCTATAATTTCTTTAGCTTCCCTGTGGATTCGATACCTTAAGTACTACAATCAATTGTTATGCACTTGCACCATCGTTGTCTTGTCTAAGATTTAAAAATTGATAGTCTATTATCATTCACTATCCTGCATATACAATGTCACAACTCAGCTTGCATATTTGTACATTAATATGATTTTGATTGAACACTAGACAACGTACATTGGTACACTTACTTTATGACTCACCATCAATGTAATATTCAAAAAATGCGCACGTAAGCCTCACTCACATGGGTCTTCGACGTGCTATAAGGGATAGTCAAACATACATGGACCAATTAACCATTTATATAACATAGGCAAGTCCATAACATATAGTAAATTGATGTGTGCTAAGATATCTTAAAAATTTACTAGCAAGTGTACTAATCGAATTAAGTAATAGAGATATCAGAACTAATAAGAAATAACATAGTTTTTTTTGGAAAAAAATATTTTTTCTAGAAAATAAGATAAAATAAAATTTTCAATTGCAATCAACGCTAGATCAGAATGAGATAAGATAAGATGGTGATAAATTATTTTTCACCCCAAGATTAATCAAAATTTAATATAATCAAATTTTAATGTGGATTAGAATCTACCCAAGATATGATTTCCTCTTCAGAACGAAGCAATTATCAAAAAATCTAAATAAACTCGATAGTTTCTCTCTAGGATGACAATCTCGTTACTAGAAATTAAGATGCATAAAAATATATCTCTGAATTATTGATCGTTTATCTTCAGGATGTCAATCAAATATACCACACTTAAATATTCCTCTCTTGGATGCTACTTAGACATGACACGCAATCCTTCGAACAAAATCATAAATCAATTTCAACGATCAAAGACACAAAAGAATCTATTATTCCTATTGAAGATGTGAGTAAGATCAAGACCTCAAATAATCAATGCCAAAACATTAAGAACACCATTCATGTTCATGTTCATAGAAAATTTTGAATAACTAAAATTAGTTAAAACAAGGGTTCCATATACTTTCTCTAATGATAAAAATCACTCCAGAAAAATAAAATAAAAATTACAATTGGAGTTCATCCTTCAAAATAAGAGAAAGAAGAATACAATATAAAAAAAAACTAAGGAGTAAAACACCTCGACAATCTCTTCTTCAACCTCTGCGCAGAATTTCTCTTTTTCTTCTTCAGTGTCAAGCTCTCTTTAGGCTTGAAGCATTCCCTGCAATGGATCCTTTGGATCCTATTTATGGATTTTCAAATATTCCATGTTTTGTAAAGAGTACTAGCCTTTTAAAATTTTAACCAGAAATTTGTCAGATTTTTTCTTAATATCAAGTTTATATCCTCAAAAAATAAGATTTGACCGATTAATTTCAACTCAAATTCCTTCAAGGTCAACATTTCATGGCTCATGAAACAAGTTTCACAACTTGTGAAACATGTTTTCGGCCATGATCTTCGAGACTTCACGGCCTTTAAAACATGTTTCACAGTCGTGACTGAATCGTCGTTTCTTCTCTTCAGGATCTTCATGACCCGTGAAAGTTATTTTACGGTCATGATCATTTACATCATCCATTGTTGCATCTTTTGGTCATGACCATAAAATGCTCTTCACGGCTCGTGACTTCAGTGGGTATTCTCTAGCGTAGACGCACTCACGATCGTGAAAGTGGCTTCGCAAACTATGATGATAAGCATGGGCGATATTTGCAGTTCATGCCTCCATAGCGTCTTTGATGTCAAGGCCTTGAAAGTGGTTTTCATGATCAATGACAAATAGTCAGAAATCTGCTCATATGTGCTAACAAGTGTGAAGGCTCCATCACCGGTCGTGATGGTTAGTTAAATTTTTATTTCGCCTCTGAATTCATTCAAGTTCGTTGCAGTCTTTCTCCATTGATCTACTGAATGTCTTGGACATTAAAACAAACAACATTATATAGATTTTGACTCTGAAAAGAAACTAAAGTAATTCCTAAACAAAATGATGATGACGAGACTATAAAATTAATGAAAATTAAACTAAATATGTCATGAAAAATATGACTAAATTATCATGCATCATAAATATAATATCGCGTCGAAAACATATAGTAATAATAAACATCCTGATAATGAAAATATAATCAAATTCGTAAACATCTAACATCTAGCCACATGATCCATGGGCATATAAATAAAGCCCATAACATTAAACAAATTTTAAATTTATTCGGCTCACTAAGATAATACTAAGCTCATTATAAATAACATCTAATGACTTAAAGTCTTACAAGATCTAGACACATATAGGTGCTACAAAATTCGCCATGAGCAAACCATTGTTAAGTCCATTCATCATGGTCTGCATAGATCCAGAAACAAGAGAGGTGGAAACCTCCTTATTAGAGTATATAAAGGTCTATCTATATCATGCAACATGCATATCATATTATAGCCATCATTAATTATCAGCATAAATCATTTCAAGATCAACATAAGCATGAAGTATTTGCATAATATAAGCATGACATACATTAAGCATATAACATCTTATGTTTCATGTTCATCATCATTTACATCTTACATCCTTATATGATCCATTTAAGTTATCTTTCTTTCATTTCATTGACATAATTACTTGATTAATTGTTATCTTTACTTTGAGGAGTCTTGTCTACATCAACACATAAACATTGCTAACTAAACTAACCTTTCCTTCGGCTTCATACATAGGAAGTTTAGATACTATTTAGTGAAAAATATAACTTCTCGAGAATTGTCAAAATCATCTTTCCCCATCGCCAATGCATTTTAAAACTAAGTTCCTCAAATGTTCGTTTTCTTTTAAATACATCAAACATAACAATCAATCTTACATATTTTAAGTTAATTATGGCTTAACATGCATTTCGATGTCTATATGAACGACAACCATAAAAAATATTATCTATAACATAAATAGTTCATTAGGTTAGTGTATCAAAACTCAAGCATGGCCCGTGAAGGTTCCTTCATGGGTCATGAACAACAAAAGTTCAAAGGCACGATAAGGTTTCATGACCACTACAAAGGATTGATTTCCTCTTCACTACTTTATGGCCCATGAAGTTACTTTCATCACGTGAACTCGATATTCTTGGGTGTGATTGATATTTCATGGCCGCTACAAAGGGAGGTGAATTCCTCCTTTCAATTTCACATCTCGTGAGATCCATCATGGGTGTGAAGTGCTAATTCACAACCATGATGGGTCAATTCACGGTGATAAAGAGTACCTAGTACCGTAAACTCCTAATCTCTATTTGATTTCATTCTAGACTTATCTTATTTCCTAATATAGGACAATTTCATAATATAATGTCCATGCATAACATAATCTCATACATTCTAGAGTTCATAATATGCACAATTAAACATAAGAGCATGCATTTGAGCTAGGGTTACAACCTACAATTCATATCATGCATTATAAGATTCTTAATTCATCTTTTTTATAACATTGTGATTCCATATCATACATTCTAAAATTCATTGCATAAGAATCGTAACATAATCTAAACATGTTTGTAAGATGATAGAACATTGCCATAATTTAATCAAACGGTTCATCCTGAAGTTCATAACACAATTATTTCACATATAGGAATACCATTTATACATAAGAACACATCAAATATGCAACAACCCTAAGTGTCAACATCATTTCTATTTTATAAGAATAGGCTTCTTATAATTATCATATCAATATGATGTAAGAAATGAGGTATTATCTCTACGTATCTTAGCATAATATCTTCTTCTTCCTTAGTGATGATTCATCCTTCTTCTTTCTCCCTCACTTAGTGAAACTCTAATATATCCTTCTCCTTGTTTTGGCCTTCCAAACTCCTCTCAAGAGTTTTCTTCTTGGGCTGCACAAAGGGAATAGTGAGCTTCAAACACTAGCCGTGGAGCTCTTCTTGTGGAGAGTGATACGAAGGGAGAGAGTTTCTAGAGAAAAATGAAAAAAGGTGACTGGTTTAAACCTCTTATACCTAGGGCATCACAGCTTAAATTGTTTTCGTGCTTATTTGGGTTATTAGGACAATTTAATTAATTGAGGTTTACTTCCTACCTCCTTTAAAATAAAATTCGTTCTCAATTTTTTATAATTATAATTAACTTAAAACACTCACTAAAAAGGAGTGAAAACTTTTCCTTCATTTTACCTTCAAGTTCTCGAGTTGCTTCCTTATCTCGTTGGTGTTTCTATGTCACTTGACCGTTGGTATTATTTTATTCCTAAGATGCTTCTTTTGATACTCTAATATTTCTATCGGTTGTTTCTCATAAGTCAAGTCTTTTTTTTTATATTGAGCTCTTCAATTATTATCACGTTAATATCTTGGTGATATCTTCTAAGCGTCAAAACATGGGACACATCATGGATTCTTGCATAAGGGGGTGACAATTCTAACTTATATGTTGCTTCGTCTTTCTTCTTAATGATTTCAAAAGATTCAACATATTTTGGACTCAATTTTATCTTTCTTGTTAAAAATATATTAACACTTTCATCGGTGAAGTTTTCATCACCACATACTCACACTCGCACACATTATATATTTGTTCCTTTATGAAACTTGATTCTCAATGTAGTCGTCCGCCAATTCTTAGCTTCACCAAATAAAAGTTGAGTGACAAAGACCAACTTGAGTTCCTCTTCATAATACATATATAGACTTAAAGATATTTGATAAATCCTCCAACCATACCTCAACCCTCTCGAATTCCTCGTCACCCTCGAACCTTGGTGGCTTGAGCCTTATTAACCTTGATCTCAATGATATTAACTGGGTTACCTTGGTTGTGAGCATCACATGTTGCGACGAGCAAGTGATCAATGAAAGCATTCCTTTCATCATATATATATTGCTTCATTTGGCACATGTTGTGAAGGTCTCCTCATACAACACAAATCATGTATCAATAGTTTACATTAATCATCATATGGCGTATATATACTACACTTAGGTATACCCTTAAAACTTGGTGGTTGCTCATGACTTTTATAAATAGACTAGACATCTTATATTTAGACACATAAAAGTCAATCTTAGGCTCTAATATCTTTTGTAACACTCAAGTCCATTCAATAAATTATTCACTTTGTACTACAAGAAAATCATCAATTAGAGATATTTGCTCGCTAAACGCTCATAAATTGCTCACTAAAGAATTTTGCGAGCAATTTACGAGCAAGTTGCGAGGTAAACTTTGCTCGATAAATATTACCCGTTGTTAGCTTGAAAAAAAAAATTGCTCGCTAAATGTTCGGATACTCGTCATTTACTCACAATATGCTCGGCGTGTTTGTCACTAAAATTGTTTTTTAAAGTGGAAAAAAATTGTCGGACCATTAATCGTTATTTACTCGCTAACAACGATAAGATTTAAAATTAGAATTTATCAATCCTCGTGAGAATGATATTTTCTTCTCGTCTCTTTATTACTAATGTGAACAGTATTGTGCCCAGGAGATGATGGGAGTAGCGGAGACGACGACTTAGCAGAGAAAGAACAGAGGTAGGAGAAAGGAATTTGAAGAACTCACAACCCATAACTATATTTTTTTATTGATAAAAAAGACTATTTATAATACAAAAATTCAACTTAGAAGATAAAAACTAATCCTAATTCAAAAAGATAAACCTAAGATAAGATAAAAGATAAAACTAAGTCTAATCTTCTAAATCAAATTAATTGGATTATCCTTATCAGGATTAATCCCCAACATACTCCTCCTTAATCCTGACATCATGTATTCAAATCTCCTAAACCAAAATAATTGGATCATCCTTATCAAGATTAATCCCCAACATACTCCTCCTTAATCCTGATATCATGAGTTCTAATCTCCTAAACCAAATTAATTGGATCATCCTTATCAGGATTAATCTCAACATACTCCTCCTTAATCCTGACATCACTTTAAAACTAGAGAAGAAGTTATCACTTCGATCAATCATCAATTTCGTCTTCGTTTGGAGGAAAAAAATACTACGGTCCTTCGAGAACTTCTTCCGGCGTCCTCTTACTGAGGTCGCTCCCCCTCGCCATGAACTTCTGCTATGCTCCTCCTTCCAGAGCTGAATTGGATTGGCCTCATTGTTCGCTTACCGCGAATCACCACCTTGTTGTCCTCCTAATGTGCGCGCTGACTATGCACCCCGCGTAGTCCTCTCCGTCCATTGGTCGATCGTCAACAACACCGTCGATGAACTCAACCACCAATAGATAGGCCCTCCTGACCAGTGTCCTGCATAGCAACATCGGTATGAACGTAGCAACGTGTTAGTCCTTCGACACGAGCACTACCTTCGACCCGCAGACCGTGTCAGTCCTTCGACACGGGTATGGTCTCCGTGCTGCAGCATCAATCGCTCTTGCAAAGAAAAAAGAAACTCTTCTCCTCAAGGCCTTCCTCACCTCATTCTCCGACCAACTCATCACACCTGCCGCTGCCTTTGGCGTTGCTCTTGCTGCAGCAACACCGAGAACAACTCCGGCGCTACCTTCCGCGCCGGGGATGGCAGCGCCCGCGCAGGGACTCTCAAACCTTCGACTCTGATACCACTGTTGTGCCCAGGAGATGATGGGAGCAACGGAGGCGGCGACTTAGCAGAGAAAGAACAGAGGTAGGAGAAAGGAATTTGAAGAACTCACAACCGAAAACTATATTTTTTTATTGATAAAAAAAGACTATTTATAGTATAAAAGTTCAACTTAGAAGATAAAAACTAATACTAATTCAAAAAGATAAACCTAAAATAAGATAGAAGATAAAACTAAATATAATCTCCTAAATCAAATTAATTGGATTATTCTTATCAGGATTAATCCCCAACAATCAGTGTACTTGTTGGTTTTAGGTTGCTATTGATTTGCTCGCACGAAGTTATTCAACATTTCTTTGGCAGAAAATAAATTGATAATACAATTGCATTGAGAAATTTGAGTTGGCAAATTGATTGATTTAATTAGTTGGTTGACTTAGGAGTAAATAAAAACTATTTTTTGCTGCACCAAACAGAATACATAGGAGCATTGTTCCTCTCCATGATTCATTTTTTTCATATTTTAGATTTAATATATATTTGAATAACAATTGTGTAAATTCACTTTTAAATTTACATACATATCAATATCCAAGTTTTCTTGCGAACTTTGGAGAAAAAATATATTCGACTTTGATCATTGTACATTGCGTATCCAATGTTATACCCAGGTTTGAAGGTGATTTATATAATCATTTTCTTTTTCATTTATACATTATACATTATATATACATGTAGGAGCATGTAGCACACATACTTTTAGCTTTGTGCACAAATAGTCCATTAAAATTATGAGTAATTTTTAGATCAAACAATTTTTTGCAAGCTTTTTGTCTCACATATGATTGTTCAACCCTTATAAATCCACACACACTGATGTAAGTGGCTAATTATATAAGACTTCAAACAAACACATTTGGACATTATCTATGCATCATATGTAATTAAGGAAAAAGAGTGTGTTGGACACGTATACCCCACTAAAATTACTGATATTTCTAAATTGAAAATGAGTTGGTGCAACTCGTTTGTCTTGACATTTAATTTTGGTTAATACACTGAAGGCTCTTTAACCGTATATTGGTATGATGATTGCCCTTCTCTACATATTATAGTGTCAATTCAGAAGCTTTTCAATCATTATTTTATTAACTAACCACTTATTCAAAATCTTTTCTTATTAACTACAACCCACAAGTAAATTAAAATATCTCGAGTTCCACAGTCACCACAAAAAAGTACACCTTAAAAAAGTAAGCGTCAAGTTTATACACATGCTAAACAATGCGATATCCACTTGTTATCCAACAGCTAATTACTAAATTCTTTATCACTTTATCATTTGTATAAAGAAGAACCTCTCTTTAGTAGACAAAGTACTACTGCGTGTATTTGCACCAAAACAAGTTGACATATAGTTATTGACCGAGTTGCCAAGTTTTAGTTTCATGTGCACTACACAAAGCCTAAACTTGTAGCAGACATTTAAATAGACTCAAGTTTAAAGGCATGGTTCCAGCCATTGGACACCCTACCATTTGTGTCTTGTTGCTTCTTTTGGTCAAATTTTGTCTTGTTATTTGAGGGATATATCATAATTAGGTCATGTTGTACCTACCCATCATCCCTTAGGACACATGTTGGTGGGACTCATGACATCCTACCTACTTCTAAAATGTTACAAGAAAGAGTAGCCATTATTGTGTTGATCAAATTGATCCTTCAAATAGGGAATAAGGGCGTGGTGCAGTGGCTCACCCCTCGACTTGAGCACCGAGAGGTCTCGAGTTTGAATCCCACCGTGGAACTTATGTGCCCCTTTATTTTCAATATTTCCTTTCAATGTATTAGGTCATGAGCCTCCCTTTATAATTGAAAAAAAAATTGATCCTTCGAACATTAGTCATTTTTTGATATGATAAATATTCCATGCATCCTCTTTCTCTAAAATATCTTGGATGCATAACAGTAATTCACAAATCTGGGGGTGTACCATGTATACATATCAGCTAGCCAGATATAAGGTCTTATTATATTTAGGGCTAAGATAAGGCAACAATATAAGGAGTAGCCCTTTATCTATAAAGTGGGGGAATAGGCAAAATTACAATGAGGTTAGTCATGCTGTCATGGTAGTTCATATTCTTCCAAATGAGAGGAATAAAAGACATGGCTTAACAATTACAATATTTCCACTAATTAATTGAAAAAGTAGGTCCTTGAAAATATTATAAAACTTGATAGTAAAATAACCTAATAAACAATCATTTAACTTTATTTTGCTGGTTATTAATTCTGATTATTGATTGATTTTTTAATTAATTATTTTAACTGACCAAATGCTTCGATTATTGAATTTTTTATTTGTTAACCGAATTAAAATTAAATTGGATAATTTATTTTTGATTAATTGGACAAAAAAATCAATCAGTTAACCAATTGGTTCGGTTAAAGGGTTGGTCGTGCTCACCCCTGAACCAAAGCCATCACCACCGTGTCTTGAAATTCGATAAAAAAATATAAAATCAAAATCTGCAAATGGTTATTGTTGAAAGATCTTTGTCTAAATTTTGTAGTTGGAATTGGATTAGCAATGTCATAATAGACTTAAATAATATAATTAACACCAAAAAATAATTCTAACTACTAATTAAATATAGAGTTGAATGTATTATTTACCTTAATGAGTTTTGCTAAATGTGTTAGCATAAGTCACTTAAGCCCTCAGCTGCTCTCACCAGCCTCATAAATTTATATCTGGCTTGCAAAGTCCTCTTCCACTAAATGGTAAATTACAGTAGAGTGATTGCATGCATATATCATAGATATCATATAGAATTGTTCCTTGTGCAGGTAACTTAGTAGTCAATTATTGTAACAACCAACAAGAGATGGAATCAGAAGCCTGTTTTCTCCCCCCATCCACTGATTCATGTATATCATATATCTGCAACTCATATCACACCTTTGGACCTCTCAGTACCAAGTCATGTTTCTTTCCTCAACATGCGACCCTACAAGAGCACCCATGTGAGACCTTGCTGCATGGACAAACACACGGAGAGAGAGAGAGAGAGAGAGAGAGAGAGAGAGAGAGAGAG